>NIPM01000785.1:20161-49602 GCA_002738285.1 Holacanthella duospinosa | reverse complement strand
CAATGAGAGTAAACAGGGAGAGGAGACAGAGAGAGAGAATTTTCTTTCTCTAACTGCAAAACACGTGACGAAAGTAGCGCTACTACATGTTATTATACCTCGATGAATTGCGNATTTTCTTTCTCTAACTGCAAAACACGTGACGAAAGTAGCGCTACTACATGTTATTATACCTCGATGAATTGCGGAGTATAATCCGCTATTACAGATATGTCAATTCTAAAGCATTGCATTAATGCCATAAAATGGCTCCAGAAAACCACTGTGCTCCGTCGCGCCATCCTTTAGCCATCCTACAGGATGGCTACAAGATAAGAACAAAAGTTTTCAAAAATTTCTATTTATGTTATCGCCCGTCACCACAAGGAGTGTCTATTTCCTTAATTCAGGGAATTAATCTGAGCTCATTTATCATTTTCCAATACGAATCATATTGTTCTTAGAACTTATGAAATTTGAATTGATGAGAATGACCCTGTTCTGGATTACAGAATGGTCCAACAGCTAGCACTTTAGCACGAAGAAAATAAACAAATTGAACGACTACCACAGGCAAATATATTTTTCTGGGATTAGTGTTACCAGAACCATTTATACAAATCAAAAAATATTATTGTACAAAGATTTAATGAACGAGAGATGATCTGAAATGACTTTTGAGGAGACCCTCTTTTAGTGACTTTTTAGAGAGAAGTGAGTCAAAAAACGTGATATCCTGAAGTTGAGAAAACCTAACTAATTTTAGAACGTTGACAGTAAGAAGAAGAGAGAGAGAATATGAAAACTGAGTAAGATTCAATATATACATAATGAATAGGCAATTAAAGATAATCGAGTTGAACAAATAGGAAATGATTGAATTTTTACATATCTTAATTAGAACGCTTATAATTCTAGAAACACATATGATTATGTTTAACAACTGTAAAATTTATGTTTAAATAATTATGAATATTGTACAATAATTAATGTCGCTAACTCAAACTAAGATTTGAATTCTTTGATTCTCATCTCCTCGTCCTCCAACTTGGACATTAGCTTGCGTGCTCCTTCATCCGGCGCAAACATACAGACATGGCCCCAACGAACTAAAAAAATTTAAATTATTTTAAGCTCACCAGATCAGATTTTAAATTTCAAAATTGTATTTTTAGTACTTCATTCCATACCACTGAACTGTTAATCATAAATTACCGTAAAGAAATTCGTTGTAGTATCATAACAAAGTTTTTGTGAAACAAAATGTCTGAACGCCGCTTTTGGGTAGCGTTCGCACTTGTCAAAAAACTGACTTCTGTAGAACATCACAGCTTTTCATGAGCTGTGTTCGCATTGACAAAAACCCCTTACTAGATGCAATCTGTTGCGACAACTTTTAAAACTCCTTACAAGCTTGGCCTGATCAAACCAAAAATTATGAAAAAATTCCGTTTCCTATTGTTGGTTCTTTTTGAAAAGAAAAAGAAAAAATTTTCATCTGATTTTCATTATTTTCAGTTTGTAAACAGTAAATGTTATCAATTTTATTTATATTTTATATTACAGAAGAGCACGCTTATAATATCTTAGAATTTACAAGGAGAATTCAGATCTTATAGCCGTTATGGTCTCTTACAACGGATATAAGATCAATTTGGTCTTATATAAAAACCTATGGCATTTTTGAATGAAATAAGCGATTATATGTAATTATTCCACGAGAACTCAATTTAGTTAACCCTCTGCAGCCAACCAATGCTAAAGTAAATCTTCCGCATACTTCAATTAATCTGAAATGTTTGTTTGCACTCTAATGAAAATTTGCTTCTCCGAAACAACCTTTCAATGTGGAAACATGGGAATGAAGTTTAGGTGGCATTATAGATATTGTTAACCAAATTATACGATTAGACTTTAATGCCGGAATGATTCGTACATCCTTAAGAGAATTTTTATTGTATGGTTATATGGCTTTTAGTATGGTATCCCCTGTTACAACTCACGGTTATGAAGCTTCTGCTCGTCTGACAGATGAGGGATAGTAAAGCTGAAACTAGAGTTGCCTTTCCTGCATGCTTCGAGGAAAGTGCAGTGCAATTCAAAACATTCAGCACCTATTTGAATACAGTTGCCTTGGGAAAAAGTGGTTGTGTCATTGAAATTTTCTAATCACACCGCGCTTTCCCCGTGAGCACGGTCGGGGAAAGGCAACTATAGATCCAGCTTAATAGATAGGAAAAGTTCTTCAGAGAGATAGAGGCTAAAAAGCTTCAATGAGGGAGGGATTTGTAATTTGTAAATTCAACATCACCAGCATTTATATACCCTCTCTTCGTAATTGGTCTATATACTCTCTTCGTGATTGGTCCTTAGAAACCTACATACCATATCGAGAGCTTTTCCTATCTATTACTATCCCTCATCTATGCCCGTCTGACAGTGATGTTATTCTTGCGCGTGAGTTCCTTAGTCGACGCTTTTGTGACTTGTAAATCTTTTTTTTTGTAAGATTTATTTTAAATAAACTGCACAAACCACAGAAAGATTTGGTAAAGTTAGCAACACTAACAACAACCATAACCCAAATTTAGCCCAACCCAACTTAATAATGATCACCATTTTAGTTCTGCGTGTACTTCATCACCTAATGATAACCGCAGAGTAGCCTGGCGTTTGTTCATAATGTTTTGGTAGAATTTATACTCTAGCGAGAAATGCTGTTGGCTATTGGTCTTTAATCTGTGTGCGCGCAAAAATTTAATATTTTTCTGAGTTTAATGTTTCGTAGTACATTTGATTTAATTGCAACAAAACGTCACAATTTAGGGAGGCGAGATATTTGAATCACCTCTCCTCTCCAGGTTGAGAGGTAAACATTAACATTTAGTTAGGTTTTAATTGTATTTCATGTTTATTGGTTTACTTTTATTTAGTGATGTCACAAATATTCGTCCGGCCGATATTCGGCCTATTTTTCCAACGAATATAGATATTTGTATTCGGGGTCTCATGCCGACGCTTCGGACGAATATTCGGCCGAATATCTCAAACATGAATGAGCGAGTTTGAACATGAATCCAAGTGAACTAAAACGTCACAGTGACAACAGCAATTCAGAATGAAAGAAAACAGAGTCAAGAAATCCGATTCCGATAACCCAGCACCGTCCACCAAAATCCAACTTCTTACAACCAGTAAGAAAACATACAGTACAGTTCGCTTATAAAGTTTTTATTTTTGTTTTCTTTTTCAGTTATTTTTTGTTGGTTATTTTGTTTATGTTTTAAGGTTTGTTTTTGGTTCTTGGTTTATATTTTTAGGTTTTTTAGGTTTGAAGGTATGACAGTTTTTAAGGTTTGTTTTTAATTTAATTTTAGGTTTTTTAAAGTTTTCTTTAGGTTTTTATTTGTTTTTTTGAAGTTCTTTTTAGGTTTTTTTAGGTTTGAAGATATGCTTCTAAAAAAACTTTCAAAAAATCATTAAAAAACACCTTAAATAACAAATAAAAACCTAAAAAACCTTTAAAAAACCTAAAATGAAACCAGAAATAGACCTTAAAAACTGGCATACCTTCAAATCTAAAAAACGTTTAAAAAAATGAACCATGAACCAAAAACAAACCTTAAAAATAACCTTAAAAAAACCTTGAAAAACAAATCTAAAATAAAAAACAACCTAAAAGAATTAATAGTGATAGATGTACACCATTTTACACCCAGCGTGAAGTCAGAAGTTTAGATATAAAGAATATTTGTAGATGTAGCTAAAAATTTTTAGGTCAACTATAAACCGTCTTTGTATATTGCGTTTGCGCTTGTGGACTATACTGTGTACAAAATAGGATGATCTACTTTTATATAAAAATCCAGCTAATTGTAGCTCTATAATAGTTAAGCTACAACTTCTGTGATTTTAATTATTAATAGTGATAGAAGTACACCATTTTACACCCAGCGTGAAGTCAGAAGTTTAGATATAAAGAATATTTGTAGACGTAGCTCAAAATTTTTAGGTCAACTATAAACCGCCTTTTTATATTGCGTTTGCGCTTGTGGACTATACTGTGTACAAAATAGGATGATCTACTTTTATATAAAAATCCAGCTAATTGTAGCTCTATAATAGTTAAGCTACAACTTCTGTGATTTTAATTATTAACAAATCTTTAAAAAACTTACTGCTTTTATAAGTAAACTGTACCGTATATTTTTCGACTGGTTCCGATTGGAAATAGTTTGGTGGCTGGGGCTGGGGTTCGGAATCGGGTATCTTGACTCTGGTATGGAAGAAAGAATCTCAAATTTCGGATATAAAAAATTTCACAGAAATTTCGCTAGTAGTAATTATCTTAAATGTCAAAATACAGATTTAGAAGTGTAAGTGTTTTATGTTTCTGTAATCTCAAGTGAGTCATATATCACAATTTTCCTCGACTAAACTATGACTACTAGATTAAATTTTACTTTGCTAAAGAAAGTACTTACAAGTAAAATCTGTGGTATTCATCAAAACGTAATTCAGACGCATGAATGCAAATCCTGGGGCTAAGACCTTTCGATAGACACAACACTTACACAGTATGAGATATTCGGCCGAATATTCGTTATTCGTTTGTAGAACGAAGCGAAGCTTCGTTATTCGTTTTTGGGCCGAATACCGGCATTCATTACATACCTAATTTTATCCTTTGCAAAAAAATATGTTAAAAAGTAAAGATGGAAATTGAGTTGTGTAGAAGTGAGCGGTTAATCCAAAGTTTTTTCTAAAAATTCCGGTTTCCAATGAAAATGGCTCAAAAACAAAAAATAAACAGATATATCTTAAGACAGAAAACTGGCTGTCACTAAGTTGGCAGCAACAGTATATTTCCCCATATTAACAAGTTTATCAATAGAAAATCCTTGATCAGGTTATGATCATTGTAAACCTTCAATATCACGTCCAGGTACTTTGACGACCTAAACCTGAATCTTACAATCCGGTTCAGGTTATACACTGTGAACCATGAACCTGAACCTATGATCAGTCTACGTCAAAAATTATAAAATTATAAAATTTCGATGCAATGATAAAATGTAACTAAAAGTATGCTAGCTTTCTTATCAAACTAAAGGCTCACCTTTGACATTATAGTGGTAGTTCTCCAGTCTGGTGACCAGTTCATTTAGACACTATTTTACAAATAAAAATTGGACTTATTGCTGGGGCATATCTTTAGGTGTGGGCGAAATTTTCCAAGGTTTTAAAATTAAATATTGTTTTTTTTGCACTTCTCCACGAATTATGAGATTTGAAGAAGTTTTAAACAGTTTTTCAAAAAATAAAAAAAAAAATTTGAAATAATTTTTTAAAGTTACCCAAAAATTTTTTTATTTTTTTTTCATTTAAAGGGTTAATTTTTATCACTGAAAGTGAGTCTAATTTAATAAAAATATTTCATACAAACTTCGTCCAGTCAGCAAGGTACCAAAAATTGAAGCCTGTTGCCTCGTTTAATGATGAGACTTATTGTTTAAATCAGGTATGTAGTTGCTCTTCTCTCTCGTTGAAATTGAAATCCGCTTTCCGACTCCTTGTAATAACGAAACACCTTGCGAACCCCAAACACCCGAAGTTTCCACTGCAACTGGCACGAATATAAACTGATTTAGAGAGATTGACTTGTATTTTTTAATGTTCTTTTCTTCTGCCATCCGAACCGCAGTTCCTTTTTGCGACGAAGTTTCTCTGAAGTATGATGTAGCAAAAGTGTCTGTACAAGTAAAGTTCCATATGAGTGGTTTCCCTTTGGTCCATGGAATCAAAGTCATTTCGTCCGGTCTTTTTCCGTCTGATCTAACCATCCATTTGGTTCCCTCATTGATGGACCTTCTGCTGATCTAAATGGACGAGCGATAACATCATTTACAGAATCATTGCGGAATCTTCAGCCATTGCTAGATTTACACAAAAGACCATGGCAACCCAATTAATCTACTGCTGTTCCGCAAGGACATCTATGCCCGACACAGATAGGACATCCTAGTCTTAAACAGCAAGCAATTCTTAATGTATTGTCAGGAAGGTGAATGGCAAGTTGAGGAGATGGTAAAACTTGTAGCCAGGCACTTGCTTCCGGAGATCTAGAGGCTAAAAGGCTAGCAGTATCTTCTTATGATTTAGATAATGAAAGTATTCGTTGAGCTATAAGGTCGATTAAAGGGAGCTCCCATAACGATTGATTAAAAGACAATCTTCTGTAGGTGTAGGCGAATTGGTGGTAGTTTCCAAATTTCTTGTGCTTCAACCACTGATGAGTCTATGGTATTGTCTTGGATAAGATGTGAAATCAAATGATGAACTCCATAGTAAGGTGTAAGAAAGCAGGGATAGCCAAATCTTCAGAATGTTTAATACCAAGTCCTCCTTTAACTGGAAGTGATGACTGACTCCATGAATCGTCTGAAAAGTTACAGTTTATAATGTATTCCAGTGTTGACTTTAGAATTACATCATAAGATTTCAAAAAATCTGTTCTTCTCCAAGTTGGGGAGCATCGTAGAAAATATACCAACCGAGGAATTGATAAAGATTGTCTAAGGAGGACATACCCGGAGTGAGAAAATACACATTTTAGACGACCGGTAAAAAATTCAAGTTTAATTTTTTCATTTAAAACTTTCTCTATTAACAGATACGAAATTCGAGATCCCAGCAAGGTTGAATCTGTTTCTTTCATCAATTTGATACCAGGTGCGACTTCATTGAAACATTTAATAATTTCTAATTTTTGTTCTTCATCATCAGTTCCTAACACCGTCAGTTAACATTTTTTTAAATTTGGTTTCAATCCAATATCTTTTGCCATTTCAAAAATTTGTTTCATGTTCCGTAAACTTTTCTCGGGTGTATCTGCAATGGTAGCATCATCTAGGTACCACATACTGAATTCGGAATGTAAAGCTTCAATGATGGATTGCGTCATCAAGCAGAAATGTGTTAGACCAAGTGGATCACCTTGTACGCCTTGTTGTGATAGGAGTATGTTCTCGCCAAAATATAGATGACTTGGATTGCGGTATGATTGGTTTATAAAGAGGAAGAAAGTTGAAAAATCTTCATCGATAATGTTAAGTAAAATGTCTCTTCGAATTTTGTTAACGGCGTTTTGAAAATCTATCTCTAAGAAGACTCGAGAACTTTTGTAGTTCAAATTAAAGTATACTCTTGCGGAGTGAGCTCCACCCTCTGCTCCTCCTTTATCTTCTACACCTAGTTGATGAGGGCTAAACCTTGAAACCAAAAACGGATTAATTCTTCTGGTTATGATTTTTGCTATTAGTTTGCACCATGTGTTTCCGACAGCAACCGGTCGAATACCTCCTGATTTCTTCCTAAGCACTGTTAGGGAGCCTCCGAAAAATATTGCACAAATATGTTCAGGGATCTTCACGGACGCAATTAGTATAACAAAAGATTTTATACTATCAAGTAAGTTATCAGATTTTATGTCGGAGCTGTTCAGTAATAAATCTTTCAAAATTTGTGTACGGAGTCCATTTAGGCCTCCGGTTTATCCAGGTGGAAAGGAAATGCTGCAATAATTTCGTCATCGTCTATATCCAAAATGGTTTCATCAACATTAGATTCTTCTGGAAAGATAGTTGGTTCGTGGTGTTGAAGATGACGTGGGATTAGTGTGCCTAATTTTTCTTTCGAGTAGAGAGCGATTTTATGGAGCGGGTAGGGAGCGACCTAACGAACATGCTCAAATGTTACGATTTGCGTAAAAATGCAAACATCCAAAAACAAATTTTTTTTTCAAAACACTGAAATTTTACGGAACTTAAAAACTATCTCAAAAGCAAGGTTTGTAAAAACCGTATTTTTCAAAAAAAAAAGTTTTAAACATTTTAAACATGTTAGTTTCCTTTTAAAACATATTGTTTAAAACGTTTTAAACAAACCTGCGAACATTGCTCAAGTCTTCAAGTGTTATAATTCGTGGAGATTATGTAACAATCCTAAGAATTTTTTTTTTAATTTAGAAATTTTTCGACCACCCTTGTAGAATGACTTCAACAAATTATAAATGCCTCGTGAACGGCTCATGGTGACGATGCTACCGTAATGACCAAAGCCAAAGAACTAAAAAATTCACTACTGACAGCTGATCATGTACTTTAATGGCCTGTTTATAGTCCGTCAGGTTTCCGAATCCACTTTCCGAATCCGCATTGGGAGTCCAATTCGGATTGTAGGAACTATAAATCGAAATCAGGTTTCAGTTTCCGGTTACACGTAAAACTGAATCTTGAAACAGGATTTTAGTTTATAGTATTTTTCTGAAAACTGAAGTTATACTGATTTGAAAAATGTAAATATATTCATCTAACCTGAACAATGATTGATTTATTACTTTTTATTGCGCTACGTCGTCGTCGTAATCGGAAACGGCGAAGGAGTATATACATCCGTAGTATATTTAGACGTAGGGATGCTTTAGGGGAGATGTCACTGGTAAAGGAACTGGTTTCGGATGACCAATACCATCAACGATACTTCAGGTATACTTTATTTATTGGCACATGCTGCAGTATTAAGAAAGCTAATATTGGCAATATTTACTTGTAGAATGGATAAGGAAAACTACCTATTTCTTCTTGAAAGTATCAGAGCTTNTTTTGCCGGTGGGACAACTTGTATATCAGTTTCCGGATCTTTAAAAGTAGAACCTAAACCTGAAGTTTCAAATCAGAAAACTCTTGTCCGTTTCTGAAGAAACGGATGACTATAAACTGTTTTCCGATTTTACTCAAACAGGAAACTTTCCGCTTCTGTGAATTCGGAAGCGGAAACTGAAACCTGAAATGGACTATAAACCTAAAAATTCTCCAAACCGGACGAATTAGATACTGAAGTCGGAAAACTGAACGGACTATAAACAGGCCATAACGGAAAAAGAAATGTATTAAAATTTTTGTTCTTTCGCTTTGGTCACATCGGTAGATGAGCCAAAGGTAAAAAGACCACTAGACTGAGCTTCAGAGCGCGGATGAATTAGATAATTCAAGGACATATTTCTTTACCATGAAATTAGTAGCGAAGCCTATCTTCAATGTTTCCAAGGGTCTCAGGAATTGCCGTTGGGAACTGACGACCATAAAGTACAAGGTTTCTAAGGAGCAGAAATAACCCAACGAAACAGTTTTCAAATCTAGAATTAAAAAAAATGACGAATTCATTTTCGTATGCATTATTTCAAAGATTAAGGAATCCTTAAAATACAACTACAGTGGAACACGCTTATAAGAACTTCTATTGTGAACGTAAAATGGTCTTATAACCGTCGTAGTCTTATAACGGATATAAAACCGGTGTGATCTTATATAAAAGCTAGGATATTTTTGAATGAAATAAGGGTTATATTTAATTTTTCGACGGGAACTTAAGGAGATAAGTGGAGAAGCAATCGGAAAGTAATGTTGAGGTATAATATTACTGAAATTAATCTGTAATTCTCGCTTAAAATCGCATTTTTAATAGCGTAAACACGATATTGAAGACCAAGTGGCATTATTGCAATTGTTAACCAATTTCTACAAAAATTATAACTTTATATTCTATGAATGATTCGGACTTCCTCAACCTAAAATATATTTAGCTCTCCCTTTGGGAAGGATTGAAACTTAAATCTGAGCTCGAGAAGTTTTACGAAGAATTTAAGAAGCGGACGAGTACTGTCAGATTGACACTTTCGATGATCCGACATCAAATTATTTTATAGCAAAGTGGGAATACTTTGTTGTCTACATAGGGATTCAACTTATAAAATCAAAAAAAAATATCTAGATTTCCTACGATTTCTAAAGCTGACCTTACTTCAAATCACTTCGACATAAGTGTTTGAACTAACTTATGGTTAATACATGCTCAGCTGCAACTTCTTTTTTTTTCAAAGTTTCAGAACGTCTATTGCTTCAATATTGTAGGATATAAAATAAGAATAATTGTGCTTATTTATTTTATCAGTTTTGAAAATCAACTACTTTGTATATTAAAGAATTTAACCGTTAAAAGTAGAAAAGAAGATTGTCGAAGGCATTTAGTAAATACTAGTGCATGTCTAGATTCCAAAAAGAATAAGATTAAATTAAAATGTCGAGATTACGCATGGTTTGGTCTTGTATAAGTCCCATTTGGTTCAAACTTGGACTTCGAATTCGGGTCTTATATCCCGAAAACAGCTAAGTGTAACTAGAATAAAATTATTTTTTGAATCCCTGTGTTAGGCTACTGCTTCAGTGAGCTCCGGCCCTGAATTGTGTTTAAATTTATAACAGGACCTTCAAATTGTTTAGATGGGAAAACATGGAGATATTCTCAGACCAAAAATTATAAGTCCTTCAAAATGGTGGTTGTTGATGAGAAAAAGGGAAATTCAGGGCCGTTGTGCCGTATGAATTGCGTACTCTGAAACAGCGGCAATATTATTATTCAAATTTTGGATTTAAATATAAATCTGTTCAACACTTTTTTTAACTTTAAATTATAATAATTATAATCCTAATGTCTTTTCAAATTCCAAACTATAAACGGAAATACAATGATAAAGAGAATTTTAACAAAATTCTAAGTAACGTCAAGCTTTTCCTGTCAGATTTGAAGACAAAACTGAAAATATTGCAATGATAGGAATATTAATTCGTCAGAATTCCCAGTACAAATTAGTAACGTAGTTGAACTTACATCATAACTATGTTGTGTAAGCTCAACAAAAGCGATTGAACCAAGTAAGAAATCTTCTGAAAATAGAATTATACCAAAATTTATCCGGGGGAGAAAACGACATGAATGGGATAGTTTTCTTACTGCTCACACAAATATCTGAAAATATTTTTTGTTTGAGTAGTGTTGTTAATCGAAATAATTTAAAAGGTCCGTCGAGTATATCGTCGCTTTTAATGTCGCAAGGAGATTCCTACAATGAAGAAATTATTGGAAAGTTCATTGTGTTAATTACTAAAGAGGGAACCACCATGGGTGGTCATCCCCGAAATAATCCAAATTAGGCTTTTCTAGTAGAATTACCATTATTAATAATATAAATCAATAAATTTCCTGCCATTGGGTCATAGGGTCAATGTGACAGGACTTTCTTCAGTTCCTAAAAACGTTTTTTCGTTACAATAATAAAGATGTTAATGTTAAAAGTGCGTTTGAAAGGCTGTCATCTGAATGAGGTGTAGTTAGCGAGATGGTATAAATGAAGTTTTTTATTTTTTGGTATGAGGCCATATACACAAGTAAATGACTTATAATTTTCAGAAAATCCTTATCTTCTATATTTTAGACTCTAATTACACTGCGTTATGCATCTTTTAAGATTTATAGAATATGATTGGCATAAGTATGAAAATTATAAGAAAAAGAAATTATGAAAAAGGTAGCAATCGAACCCGGTATTAAGCAAGTTTAACCCTTTTATTTATACCACCTCGCTAACTACACCTCATTGAGATGACAGCCTCTCAAACACACTTTTAACATTAACATCTTTATTATTGTAACGAAAAAAAGTTTTTAGGTACTGAAGAAAGCCCTGTTACATTGACCATATGACCCAATGGCAAGAAATTTTTATATTTATATTATTAATAATGGTAATCCTACTAGAAAAGCCTAATTTGGATTATTTCGGGGATGACTACCCATGGTGGTTCCCTCTTAAGTAAGTTGCGTTGTTAAATATTAAATAAAGTGAAATATATGATTTAAGGGCCTTCGAAATGCCTGTATCTTTTCATATTGCTTTAGCAAGCAAAGGCTGTTACGCCCCTGTACTCCTACCATTTTGAAGGACTTATAATTTTTGGTCCGAGAATACGCTCAACTACAAAGTGTTGCTCGGATTTTAGACACCGTGGCTAAGTGTTCTTCAATTCTTAGTATTTTGCAATGTTGTAATACTTATTCAAATTTACGACAAAGGAATATCTCAAGGAAGTGGCAACATTGTGTTTTCGAACTAACGGTTCAAAGGTCATAACTATTTTCTTTTCCCACAATGCTGTATCTTCAGATAACTAGCACAGTCAGCACTTGGCAGAAATAATTTTTCTAGCCTGAGTCGGGATATCCGTGTTGGTCTTATAGCGCTATATTTCCCTATGCCAAATACATTGTTCCAAACCAAGTGCGCCAAAAATTGTTCTTATAACCGAGTTGGTCTTTCATCGGGGGGTCTCATAAGCATGTTCCACTGTATCATTTTTACGGAGATTCGAAATTAGCATTCAGCCTCTTACGGTAATGGTATTGTAAAACCTGTGTTTGTGCAACAAGTAAGCTCTGCCTCGTCTTACTTTTCCCATATGGTGGTAAACGTAAAACTCAAATAATTGTACGGCACTTTTTCAACTTTGGCTAAAAGTTTTTAATCTTCAAAGTAAAGTGAAGTAACCTTTAACTGCATCTTTACGGTATTGGGAGTGTCTATCATTATATCTGACGAATCAGATCAAGTTGCACAAACACACGTTTTACTGTATTATGAGATTCTCGACCGATTCTCACCACGTGAGAGTACTTTCTCCTGGTTTCTTATTACGTTAGCCGCTAATTCTTAGCGTTACCGTTTTGAGAGAGAACGAAGTTTTGAACGTTAAACTGTCAATAGAGTTAAGGGTTACGTTCAAACGAAATTCTCAACCCCCGAATTCTTTGTTTTATTCTCGAGAAATTGAATTAGTTTATTCTCGAGTTTATGAATAGTTAAGGATTAAAACTAGGGTTGCCCCGAATAGTGGTATTCGTAAAAATTACGAATACCAGAATATGAATATTCGTATTCGAAATGAAATCGAATACGAATAGTTCGTACGAATATTCGCCGAATATTCGAAAGCACATGCGCGTTGGGTGTCTTTCGACTCGTCTTAAACAGCTTGTTCAATTAGACGCATCAAAAACGACTGTTATTTATTATTTACATCAACTCATTGTATTTACTTTGATTTCCGTACATAACTGGAAAGCTAGCTTTTAATTAACTTAGTGTGCTTTAAAAATTGTGACTTTCGAAATAAGTGTAGACATGTCAAAACCTATAGAGATTGACTTGGAGACTGAGGATGACAATGATGGTAAGTTTTATGACTTTTTTAAATGTTAAAATTTTAAAATGATATCCAATTCACTTTTGATAGAATGACTTGACTTTTTCAGCTCATGGGAGTACGGGCTCATCCTCCACAGTTAAGAAAAAGTCTTCAATATGGAAATATTTCACCGAATTCGATAATGGTTCCAAAGCAAAGTGTAACAACTGTTCTAAATCACTTTCACGCGGTGTGAAGACAGGAAATCGTACAAATTCTGCAATGGTAAACCATCTAAAAATTCATAAGAATGAGTACGACAAATACATCACTTTAGCTTACCCAGCAACATCCAAGAACCCGGGTACTCAAGTGACATTGAGTCAAACTATTCAAACACGGAAACCATGGGATATTCATGACCCAAAATCTGAGGAGCTTCACACAGTAATAGGAGAGATGATTGCAGTCGGTAATTATCCCATTAGTATGGTGGAGGAAATTGGATTCCGGCGAGTTATGAAGAAGGCGGAGCCTCGCTACTCTGTAAGTTAAAGTGTTTTATGCTTAAAGAAACTATTGAGACTGATGAGTGGAAGCAGTATTAATAGGGACAGGAATTGTACACATTGTACTCGAGGGAGTACGGTACTTAAAATTGTTGATTTTTTTAGGTCCCAGGGAGCACATTCTTTACGACAAAAGTCCTTCCAGATATTCATTCCAAATGCGTCGCTGCAATTCAAAATCGAATTCCAATGGCAAAGTTTTTGTCTTTTACCACAGATATTTGGACAACAAAGCACAGCAACGAAAGCTTCATCAGTCTCACAGCTCATTGGCTGAAAGATGACTTCACTTATCAACACGCTGCTTTATCGTCGTCAAATTTTCCAGGCTCACACACTGGAGAAGCAATATGTCAAAAAGTTAAATCACTTCTTGAACAATGGAAAATTTCTAAGACAAGAGTACACTTGATTTTGAGAGACAACGCTCCAAATATGGTGAAAGGTATAGAAAACACTGGAATCTCTCATACTGGCTGCTTTCTCCATTCCCTTCAACTTTCGATTCAAGATTACCTCGGAAGTCAGCGAGCAATCACAGATACGATTTCGATGAGTAGAAAATTTGTTACTCATTTTAATCACTCTTCTGTTGCAACTAATAGACTCCGCGCTATACAGAAAGAATTTAATTTGGAAGTTCAGAAGCTTGTACAAGATGTCCCTACACGTTGGAACTCGTGTTATTACATGCTAAATCGTCTTTTGAAACAAAAAGCTGTCATCGCCTATTTTTCAGCGGAAGACGCAGGGATTGTGAATTTGACCCAAAATCAATGGTATTTATTGGAAGGAATACTTTCTCTTCTTCAACCTTTTGAAGAAATAACAAAAATCATCAGTGAGTCAGAATCAATAATTTCAGAAGTACTTCCGTGTCTTATAACCCTCACACATTATTTGGAAAAGGATCACCCTAAGCATTTCGGAGTAGGGACACTGAAAGAAACTCTTAAAGTTAGCGTCACCCACAGGTTTAAAAATTTGTTCAAAAATGTAACTACACTTGCGCTACATTTTTGGATCCGCGTTACAAGTTGTCTTTTATCGAAGCAGAACCCCATGAAGATTTGGTGGCTCATCTGGTGGCAGAAATGTCTGAGAACTATAAGAAGCATCTCAAAATTCCGACTGCAGAAAATCCGTCTACAAATAATATCCAAACTCCTCTTGATACCAACGAGATTCATAATTCATTTTGGAAAAATTTCACAGAAATTTCAAGAAAAAATCAAGCGCAAGCTATCACGACGATTGATCAAGTCACTTCATCCCAACAACAAGTAATCTTCACAAGTGAAATCAGGTCATATACTGCTATACGAAATATAGACAGGAAAGAGAGTCCATTTTTATGGTGGAAACAAAACCACTCGGCTTTTCCAAACCTGACCCTAATAGTGCAGAAGTACTTGTCAGCTCCTGCCAGCACAGTTTTCAGCGAACGATTATTCTCTGAAGAAGGGCTAATCTACGAAGATAACCGTTCCCGACTCCTTCCTGAGCATGGCGAATTGTTAACCTTCCTCAATCGTAATTTGAAAGTATTAGATTTTGAGCACAAGTGAAACATCTTGACTTCTCTAGACTTTTGGAAGTATCTTACACAACCAATGGATTTTAATTTTAGATTATTTAGACAATTAAAGATGAGACACAGTCCAAATTTCCTGAAATATTTCCGTATTGAAAAATACCTTCAATTTTAGAAATATTCGAAAAAAATTTCGAATAGTTTGCGAATATCAATTTTAGAATATTACGAATACTAATATTCGTAAAAGTGTCCGAATAGTTTCGAATATTCGTATTTTCGAATATTCGGGGCATCCCTAATTAAAACCTATGAAATAATTTAAAAAAGTAGTGGGTTTCTGGGCTTAGACTTACTTATCATATGCGTCCAACATGATGTGGTAGCGATGGGAATCATTTTACTAAGGTAGAAGTCAAGAGTCAAGTGGACAAGATTCTCGATTGGAGACTTCAAGAAAACTTGTAAGATGACAGAGAAGCAAGTAGGGTCATTTTTAATCTTCGAAAATCGATTCCCACCACGTAGGTAAACACACTCCAACAGCCAAGGTTCTCCTCCACTAAATGTTTTCTCTAGGAAATTGCTGTTCATTTTCTCACCACTAATTCCTAGTTTTCTTAAACGCGGAAATTCTGCACTTAATATTGGTTGAAGATGAAATAATTCATTCTGAACCTAACACCAGAGCATTATTCTTTGTTTGATCAATTCTGATTTATATTACTGTCAAAGTTAACTTCTTTGCTATCATAATTCCGTATCGCAGTTACAAACAAACAGTTAATAGATCAAAACCATGCAGTGGTACCTCAGCTTACCAAGTTGCATAACTCAGATACAAACTCGTATTTCAAATCTAAGCATAATTCCACTAATCAATGTTTTCATGGTATGGGTTAGTCTACAAGTGGTTCTACCGTTGTTGCTACGCTTTAGTATGCATACCTTCTAGTCCGTTTAGCCATAAAATAGCTTCATTCAGACTGCTTTAGCATGTGGTTTTAGTTTTGTGTCACCTCCGAGGGAGCCAAAATATTGGTTGACGTAGGCGGAGTTGACTATAGCCTATAATGTCAACTAACTGATAATTCAAAGATTAGGTGACAAACCGAAGTTACTGGTGTTAGAGGCGCATTTTATAACACCATATCTTTTTCGATTTATTTTACAGCTTTTGAAATTATTACCTGAATTTGGAATAACTCTAAAAGCAAATTATTTCTTAAAGTAATCTGAAAGCTTTTTTGCAATATACCACAGAAATGACTTTGAGATATTATCTTGTCAGAAACTCCCTAACTATCGGTACTTCTTTGCAAAGTTCTTCACTTACAATGTTGCTTATCATCATTAAAACTTTAAGTTTTTCAATTCTAACCATGTGCCCATCTAAAGTTGGCTTACTCGCGGTTGGAATAAACCCGCGACTGCGGGTGAGTCTTTAAAAAAATAAACTTTCACGATCGAGGATCTCATAAGTAGAATACTACCGATTGAGTATTAAGTCCCAAGCGTCTTTTCTGCGCAACGCGAGAAAGTTTGAAAAAATTAAGATCTTGGATTTTGAGTTGGACTAAAAACTAATTTGAACAACCATAATCTGATGCAAAGTTGGGCACAGATATTAAGTAGTTGAATTTGAAATTGTGAAATTGTACTTTTGAGAATTGCCATGTTATTCAATTTTTCATCCTGATTCTGAATGTAATATTGGTTAACGAGGCTGAGACCCTTAAGGGTCATTCATTCATGAGTACAAAGTTCATTGAAACTTCCATTCCAACTCAGAATTAGAATTTAATTTGAATTCTCATGGAGGTTCCAAGTTAAAATGAAATCATCATTGCGAGTCCAATAATTCAGTAATTTTTTTTAGATTCCTCCCTACCCAATAAAAATAATGGTGACTAGTTGTTTAATATGGACTATTGCATGCGCAGTGGACATTTACATATGCGCAGTAAGCATTCATATATGCGCAGTGGGTTTTTATTTATGTGCAATGTNTCATTCATGAGTACAAAGTTCATTGAAACTTCCATTCCAACTCAGAATTAGAATTTAATTTGAATTCTCATGGAGGTTCCAAGTTAAAATGAAATCATCATTGCGAGTCCAATAATTCAGTAATTTTTTTTAGATTCCTCCCTACCCAATAAAAATAATGGTGACTAGTTGTTTAATATGGACTATTGCATGCGCAGTGGACATTTACATATGCGCAGTAAGCATTCATATATGCGCAGTGGGTTTTTATTTATGTGCAATGTACTTTTGTATGCGCAGTGGGTATTTATATATGCGAAATGAACATTTGCATGCGCAATGGACATTTCCATATGCGCAGTGAGCATATATATATTCGCAATGGACTTCTGCATGTGCAATGGGTATTAACATATGCGCAGTGAGCATTTATATAAAGGCGCTATTCACATGCGAAAGTCAACTGCGCGTATGTAAATTTCCACTGCGCATGTGAAAGTCCATTGCGCATACATTAATTTCCACTGCGCATATATAAAGTCCTACTGCGCATACGAAACTCCATGACAAAAATATACTTTCTCTCTGCGCATATTTCTGCCTTTTTTAATTTATTCAAGTTGAGTTAAAGAAAGGAAAACCTAAAGTAACTAATTGTACTCACAATAATTCTCTAGTTGACCTTAAGTCCTCCTTACTTTAATTCAAATTTAATAAATTAACAAAACCAAAAATAATATCAAGTGAACTTAAGTCTGGCACAATCAAACACTGAATGAAAGAGTAGGATGGAAATAAAAAAAATTCCGTTTCCCATAGCGGTTTTATTGGAGTGAACAACTCTGCGAGTAGGAAATTAACGAAACAAGCAGCAGAGCAAAAGACTTTTTCTCAGACTCATGTTATCAATTCAAAGTCAGATTTGTTATTATCCTCAAAGTTTCGCGTTGCGCAGAAAAGACGCTTAACAAATAGGTTAATGAAACAGTTCCTCCAAAGGTCTCTGATCGCCCACACCATTTAAACAAACATGAGTATAATTCTGGGCCTGAGAACCGAAAGTTTCCATTAAAGTGTGGTTGTGTGCCATACATTCTCTTCAAATGGGATGATATAAGCCGGAGGTTGACAATAGGCAGAGTGTTTAGTACATGAGAGCATGGAGTTTAGCCGGGGGGGGGNCCAACAGGGTTACATAAAGCGAAGTGTGACATAAAGGGGGTAGTGACATTAAACTAAAACCACTGTATATCATGCCAATTAAACCGATTTCTCGAAATTTTTTGACTTGTGCCAAATGAATAAATCGTGTCGATCCCGGCCATTTGGTTACATTGTTGAACAACTTGTAGTTCGTCGCAGTCACAAATTGCGAATCAATATTTTAAGAAATGTCTAAATTTTCCTTATTGTTTCGCACAGCGATTCGCCTTTTTCATTTAACTTGTCGGAATATTTTGTACTTCTACCTCGACTAAAGTCAGCCTAGTATTATTCAAATATCAGTCTTTAACACCCTTTACAAATTTTTTAAAATAGATTTCCGATTTGTAATTGCGAAGAAAGCAGACAGATTGAGTGAAATGTTTTTTAATTTAGATAACTTTTCTCTGCGTCACAAAACACCTGTTAATTTGGACAGGGTGTGCAAGGGGGATATTGATGCGATGGGTTAATCAGGGTTTTTGGGGGTTAAACCCCCTATTTGAAACCCTCTAAAATTTCAATATCCCAGGGGGATATGGGTTATTGGGGGTTATTGAAATTAATGGGCGGGAAGATTCAAATTTGAATTTCACTTTATTAACCGGGAATTGGGATTCTTTTTCTCCTCTTCATTCAAAAGTAAACTAGTCAGTTTAGTGAATTCAGCTGGTTATATCTGAATTTACTTTGTCGAAAATAATAAAAAATTTGGGTTAACAATTAAATATAATTTTGATCCATTCTCGTCAATTTTCTACTGTGTTTTACCGCAAAAACCTGATCAGTAGTGTCCCAACTCGCCCCAAACAAGATCAATATCCCCATAACCCCTATAACCCTTATAACTCCCAATAACCCTGATTGCCCCGGGAAGGGGATTTGAATATGAATGCCCCGGATTATTGTACACTCTGATTTGGATATGCACAGATGACTATCATTTCGAAACTGACAGAAACCCGCGCTTAATATTATTTCCTTCCAAACTTAAAAACAACGTACGTGACCTTGACCCTGACTATTCAACATAGTTGTGAGTGAAAATGGGCAGAGGAATGAACTTTAACACTTAAAAATATTGAATGTATATGTCATAAAGCTGTGCACTTGTACAGGGTGAACCACTTTAATCCGGGACTTCTTTTTTCGCCTTTAACCAAAAACGGCTTGAGGCAGGCGATACACAATTATTAAATAATGGAAGTGAAGTTAATTTTATTATAACACTATAAAATATCTGTTCTGATTAGATTCGCTAATGCAAAGCAATGGAGCAAAGCAGAGAGACAGGAAGGGGTCGACAGGTTCTCTGTTGAGTCAGATGGAATAGATGCCAAGGTCATGCCCCATTCCTCTAGTTGGTCATTTCTCTCATTTACCCATCTTTCAGCATTACAGAATGGCGTTTGTTAAAAAAAAAAAAAAAAAATTAAAATTAGTTTTAATTAGACAAGTTATTGCAAAGCAGTCAAAGGATGAAAGCAGAGAGGCAGAGAGAGGGGTCGACAGGTTCTCTGTTGAGTGAGGTGGAGTAGATGCAAAGGGACCATACCCCATTCCACTCATTCTCTCAACTCTCTGCTGCTCTTGTTAAATAATTAATTTTTGCAAAGGTATGTTTCTCAAACATACGCTAAATTCATTCCGTACAACTTTTGTATTCCGAGCAATTTATTTGATGTCACAAATTTTTTTTGGTGAAAGCGACTTTCTGCGGCCCGGATTAAAGTGGTTCACCCTGCACTTATTCAAAATGTAATTTTTATTGCCACAACTGAACTGAAACCTCGGATAATTATAATTATGATATTTAATCTGAACTAAAATTATCATACACTGATATATGATTCGGAATATACCTTTAAAGTAAATACCGGGGATAATAAAGGAAAGTAGAAGTTGAAGTTCATTCCTAACTTATTCGTCAGATTAAACTTATACAGGGGTCCGCAGAAATAAGTACACATGTAGAAAGTGTTAACTGCCAAAAGCCATGAATAAAAAATTTGGGGGTTGAAACCCCCGATCTCACTCCATGCTAACTCACATCTAACTCACTTTCTAGATGTGTACTTATTTCTGCGGACCCCTGTACATTAGTGTTCCTATAGCCGAGGTGTTTCACTTTTGTATGCTTCTCCCATTCATCCCACTCACTCAAATGTCTGCTTACTTCTGGATGAAGTACTTCTGTGTAGGTACTAGGGATACTAATGTATAGATACCCTGTATATATGAATCTAGAAGTTTTAATCAGAATTGATCTAAAGCAAAATGCTCTTGAAATGACTCTCTTCTTCGTTTGGGATGTACAAATGGGTAAAACAGATATCAAGACATTTTAAATTTGGCATGGGAGGTAGCCTTAACGGAGAAATTTCATTGAACTCTTTATCGTTTTGTATATCCAAAAAGAGTTTCTGAATTGTCCTTGACAGAATCTGTAGACAGTTTGTCAATTGCCCGAACAAAGTCTCGATCACATCATTCTGTGTATCTTGAAGGAAGCGTACCCAAATTCTTCAAATTCCGACGAAAATTTTTTACACGCTTATACCAGTAGTAATTAAATACCCTCATCGATATTTAATGACCTACTGGTAAACGCCCGTCACTATATTGTAGAATTTGGCTACGCTACATGCAAAGCAAAATGAAAGTTTTAATCTTTCCCAAGGAATCCAGTTGTTTATGGTAAAATGTTTCACAAATTCCCTGCCGATTACATAGTTGAACATCCGAATGGCATTTCCACTGTCTCGAATTATGTAGCTAATGTTTGGGATTCGTTGGATTTCAATTGTCTTCCTGAGAGTTCGAATAATTCTCGTAGTTGAGACATATGTTCCATTAAATTCTCCCATGGCTACTGTCACATTTTGTAAAGATGGGCACACGCGATAGAGATTAAGGAGCATCTCGACTGTTTTATGCTCATGTGTATTTAGTTTCAGATTTTGTAGCTATGTAACAAAATGAAGATTGAGTGAGCAATATGGCATGCATGATGATAAACCGAATCTATTGGTTACCTTTGGCAGTCGGAGTGTTTGAGGTGGTTCATATGGAGTATAGAGAGAAGTAAATTGTAGTGATTTCAAAGTTGCCGCCGATGCACGCAGAAGAATCGTTATTCTGGTATTATATCGAGTTGGAGTGTAGTCTGGTGTTGGATAACCTCTACCGTCGTTATAAATATTCATATGATAGTACTCAAGGGTCTCCAGTTCATTATAATCACCGCGTTTATTCAAGATGAATCTATATTCCTTGATTTGAGGACCAAAGACACGAGCAATTCCGGCTACATTTTTCATCGAAAGATTATGTATCACAAGATCCATACGAGAGACAGGGAGTTGGTCGAGGCGGATAGGAGATTTGAAAACTACGATGAGTTGGCGCGCAGTTCTGTTTTTTCGGAGATGAATTTTTTGTGAATCTAGTTCGTAGAGCCAATGAATGATGAACTGGTTCCATTTCCTACAAACGAGTCTCCTTCTACGCAAGTCACAAGTTTTTCCATAACTTAATAGCAGTGAGATGAGCTTAAGAAAATATTTAAAAAAAAAATTTTTTTTTAATAACTTTTCATAGTGATTCTTCGAATGTGTAAAAATTTTTTTCGTTTTTTTTTTGGAAATTTTTGAAAGTAAACTGATTACCTCGTTTGGAAGTACTTGGTCCATAGTTGATGCCTTCAGTACAAAAATGGTTCTTCTTCTGAGCACTGACCAGGTCTAGATTCTGAGAACAAAACTTTACAAAATCTTTTTTTGGTTTCCGTACCTTTTATTTGTTTAGAAAGGGTTGGGCTGAACCTTATCTATTTTTAACGCTGTATAACAATGTTTTCAATTCTAATTGGGTACTTAAGGATTGAGTAAAAATAGGCTGTTGAAGGTCTCATTAATTTCATTTAAACAACAAGATACAACGAAAAATTTTTTTTCAAAAATTTGTAAATCGGTATAGATGACAATATGAAGCTCGCGACCATCCCGTCCAACGTCATAAGCGCTGAATTGAGAGTCAAAAATACCTGTGTTCGCATTGAGAACAAGGAGGAAATCCCTACGGTATCATAAATTAGCAAATAATTTTAAGAAAAATTTTAAACAAACTTTAATTCAACTCGATCTTACATAGCTTTATGTTATCTAATAAGACGTACTTTATTGTCGTTCTCACAGATCGTGATAGCTTTTACGAGGGACGTGTTTTTGGAGAGGATGACTCAGATGTAAGGGCTCATTTGGAAGACAACGGGGTCATGACAGCTACAATCAGAACAAGAAACGAAACGAAACTTACCACATTGAGGTATTTTGAACTAATTTTACACCGTGAGAATTATTGTTTCAAAATCGTGTTCATCATTTGTAAAAGTTAACTTTCATTAACATTTTGTTCATTATTTAAAAAATTTGATAATTCTGCTTCTATTATGATCTGATTGGACAGCCTTCCTGGCGTCATTTGAAAGACGGTGACCAATTGACAATGATCACATACAAAGGGTCAGATGTGAAGTACTCGTGGGAAAGTGAGCAAGAAACGGATCTCCCGAAGGTCCCTGTTTGTGCCTATGTCAAAGAAGGTCAGAATGTGACAGAGGAAGGGCCAGAACCAGATTATGACTCTATTCTTAAGCGTTGGAAGCGAGACGTGTCACTGGAGCGACGGTCTGCACTCCGCCCACACAAAACGCGATGTCCATTGTTGCTAGTGGCAGACTATAGATTCTACAGGGAGATGGGTGGTGTGGAAAGGATTCTGTATCGCCCGGTGGTTAGATGTGTGGGGTGGGTAGCCAGATGGTAAGCCAATTTAGAGATGTTAAAGATGATTACCCGAAAAGATAGAAGAACCGATCCAGTATATGGAGATCCAATCACCAGTGACTTCCCCAATGAATGAGATTCCGATAATCCAAACCGGAAATAAATAATAAATAGAAGTATATGAATTTCAGGTAATTAAAACTAAATGTTATCATAAGAAAGGTAAGTTAGTAAAGTTAATTGATAACACCAACAGGTAAATAACTTAAGGACTTGATTTTAATTAAAACTTTAAAGATAAAACTAATTTAAATTAATAAAAAAAGACAATAGAAACAATTCCAAAAATAGAGAGAATAAAGNAATTTAAATTAATAAAAAAAGACAATAGAAACAATTCCAAAAATAGAGAGAATAAAGAAGAGATGTTTCTTCTTCTAGATCCAAAAGGGCAATGACCTCTTCTCCCAGTTTTCTCTTCCATATCTTCATTATTTTGTTTTCTTTTTTTAAACTTCCGATTTCGAAAGGAGACCACAAACAAAGCTGGTTTCCCTGGCATTCCCACAGATGTGAGGAGACTCGTACTCTAACAGTAGCCAAGCGAGGCTTTAATCCCCAGAGATAATGACAATTTATGAGTTAAAAACTCTCCTGTGGGATAAGGAGACCCATGGTCCAGTGTAGAAATACAAAGGCTACTCTACTTTTTGTCTCACATAAGATGGCGAGCAAAATCCCGGTTCGAGTCTCCCCAAACCCGAGACTTTTTCAAAGTCTTCCAGGGTTCTCACCCCGTTAGGTAGGTTATCTCTTTAGTTATTAATAATCTGGGCGTTTGAATTTCCGCCATTTGCCGAATCCGTAGAAAATTAAGTTTAGGTGTACTGGATTAGAGTATACAATAGGCTCTTGAGAATGAACACTGGGGACCAGTGTTATTGAGAAGGTGGGTTCTGTGGAAAGGATTCTGTATAGCCCGGTGGTTAGATGTGAGGAGACTCGTACTGTAACAGTAGCCAAGCGAGGCTTTAATCCCCAGAGATAATGAGAAGTATGAGTTAAAACTCTCCTGTGAGATAAGGAGACCCATGGACCATTGTAGAAATACACAGGCTACTCTACAGGGTCCACCAGAATTAAGCACCATATGGAGAAAGCACAAGGGTTAAAACATATGCCAAAAAAATGAGTTGTTCCTACTTCTCTTTCATTCTTGTCCCTCTAGGTATTTGCGCGCGTAGTCTAACAACCGACAACCCAATCAAAACTTCGATTACTTGTCTCATTTCAATCATTTATTACAATGAAATCACGCTCATCAGATCACCTTCTCTTGGTTTAATCTCGACTCATTGGCTCGGTAATTGAATTAAATCATCAAACTGCTCATACCATCAGTAGGTTCACTTACTTGGATGTAAAGTTTAATAAAATTAGTATGAACTAATGGGTAGTTCTTCCTCAATAACGTCAATTTCATGAAGTTGATGTGGATTCAAATTTTCTCTGTGTGGATGGTAGTGGGGTTCGAAAACAATAGATGTTGCCAATATGTACCACAACTTCGCTGAAATTAAAAAATAATTGCGAATTGACTTAACAATTATTCAAGTCATTGCACCTTCTCACTGTGATACGTCAGCTGCACATTTTAATTACTTGTAGTTGACCTAGGTCAACCTATTCAAAATATCTCCGATTTTGCTGAAACTAAAAACTAATGGCTAAAATTAGCCAACCAGCAAATTAATCAGCATGTTAATTGATTTAATTGAATATTGGAGGGCTTTGGGAACCCACGGGAGGGCTACGGGAACCTACGGAAAGGCTGTGGGAATCCACGGCAGGGCTGTGGCAACTTACGGGAGGGCTGCGGAAAGACTTGGGAGGGCTGCGGGAACCCACGGGAGGGCTGCAGGAATACTCGGGAGGGCTAAGGGAACCCACGGGAAGGCTGCGGAGACACGTGAGGGCTGCGGAAATTCAAGTGAGGCCTGCAAGACCCCACGGTAGGGCTCCGGGAACCTATGGGAAGGCTGCGGGAAACTACAGGATGGCTGTAGGAACCTACGGGAGGGCTGCGGTAATCTACGGGAGACTTGCGGGAACCCACGGGAAGGTTGCAGGAGCCCACGGGAAGGCTGCGGGAACCCACGTGAGGGCTGCCGAAGTTTCGCGGCAACCCTATTGAATACTAAGTGAAAATGTTAAATATTTAATCCTAACATTGTTAATACGATACGAAATTTGTTATTAATTAACTTGGTCAATGGAATAGGGAGAAAGCCAGGGACAGACAGATGAACTTGCTCACTATAACCAAATTGCGATAAATTAGTTGAAGCTGTTGCATTAGAAAATTTATGAAAATAACGAAATAAACAATACCTCTTCAAATCTTAATTCTGATTGACGAAGTAGTGGAGGGAACAGTAGGGTACAAGATGCTCACTTTGAGCAATTTATTCTTTGAGATATAGACAAAAAAATTTATAAGTTTAGCACTTGATACGATCGGATATTTCGAATTTGTGTAAAATACTGATAAATTTTTGATTCAATTACCATTTAACCTTGCAATAACTTTTTCTTACTTTTAGCACTGTCTGATGCAGTGCAACATTCTAAATTTCTGACGCATTTGTCATAATTTTGGTTATTTAGTATAAAAAATTTTCTCCGTATGGTACTTAATTCTGGTGGACCCTATACTTTTTGTCTCAAAGTGGGTCGAGTAACAAGTCAACAATCAAATTACCTCAGCAGCCTCATTGACCGAGTCAATAAATTTACGAAGAGACCCAATGGCGAGACAAGGCTGATGAGATTGGATTTGATGGCATGAGATTCGTCATCAAAAAAATCGTTGTCCATTCCGAAACAACCCTTACACAGCATGGAGAGATGCATTATGTACGGAATATTATTATTTAATAATTATTTTCATTAATAGTTACTATTAATGAAAATAAGTTAGTTATTGAATATTTTGTTGTTGGTTTCTAGAATATGCACATGGACAAATGGGATGTTCGGACACTATTGGAAGTTTTTAGCCGAGAGTATACACATAAGGATTTCTGTCTTGCTCATTTATTCACAGATATCAAATTTGAAGGTGGGATTCTTGGATTGGCTTACGTCGGCTCACCACGATGTAACTCCGTTGGCGGAATTTGTACTCCTGGTATGAAAAACTCTCTGAATTGAATTAAAAAACTACAAAAAATTTTTTATTCGTGAATTTTGATTATTTGTAGAATATTTCAAGAATGGTTACACTCTCTATTTGAACTCTGGTTTGAGTTCGAGCAGAAATCACTACGGACAACGTGTCATTACACGAGAAGCTGATCTTGTAACTGCGCATGAGTTTGGACACAATTGGGGTTCGGAGCATGATCCGGACAATCCGGAGTGCAGTCCGAGTGCGAGTCAGGGCGGGTCTTACCTCATGTACACTTACTCTGTTTCTGGATACGATCTCAACAATAAGGTTATATAAGTTGACAGAGACTTCTTTTCTGCCCTTAAGTTGTTGTCCCAATAGTAGCTTATCAGTGTTTGCAAAGATTGGATGATGGATAGAAATGAAATATGTTAAAAATTGCTTTAAAGCTTTTATTTTATTTTCAAGTATTTTGCAATTCAGCACCATATTTGGATCACAGTACGTTTTTATGAAATCAAAAAAATTAATTTTTTTTCAGCGGTTTTCACCCTGTAGCCTCCGATCCATCCGGAAAGTTTTGTTAACGAAATCTGAGCGGTGCTNTTTTTTTCAGCGGTTTTCACCCTGTAGCCTCCGATCCATCCGGAAAGTTTTGTTAACGAAATCTGAGCGGTGCTTTTCTGAACCAGAGGAATCATTTTGTGGCAACCTTCGTGTGGAAGGAAGTGAACAGTGTGACGCAGGGCTTTTGGGAACGGAGGATTCTGACTCTTGTTGTCGTCCAAATTGTACTTTACGCCAAGGGGCGGTCTGCAGCGACAAGAACTCCCCTTGTTGCCTTTCTTGCCAGTTTATGGGTCCTGGGGAGAAGTGTAGAGAAGCTCAGTTGAGCACTTGTGAGCAAGAAAGTCGCTGCACAGGAACTTCAGCGGAATGTCCAAAATCAGCGGCTATGGCCGATGCGACACCTTGCGTCGAGAAAGGTCAATGTAAGCACGGACGGTGTATTCCGTATTGTGAGACGCTAGGGAAACAGAGCTGTATGTGTGACAAGTGTAANCAATGTAAGCACGGACGGTGTATTCCGTATTGTGAGACGCTAGGGAAACAGAGCTGTATGTGTGACAAGTGTAAGTTTGAGTTTACAATATTTCTTTTTGGTCGTTGTAGAAGTGTATTTTTAGTATGGATTTTATTTGCGATAATATTTCTGCTTTCAGTTGATACTTTCTTTTTTAATTTCAGTGGAAAACAACAACGCATGCAAACGTTGCTGCCGAGTGCACTTGAACGCGACTTGTTTTCCAATTGAGCCACATGAGACGCTTCCTGATGGGACGCCGTGTGTCCAAGGGATTTGCAATCATGTAATGTTAAATTATCGCTGATGTACCATTAAGATATTTGTGTGAATTTTTGTGTTTATTGGTAGGGAGTCTGTGAGAGAACGGTTCACGATGTAGTGGAAAGATTTTGGGATATCATTGAAGACATCAATATAAATCGTCTCTTGAAATTTCTAAAAGACAATATAATATTCACCGTTGTTGTCATCTCTGGTAAGCAATGTATAAATTCACAAGGATATGAGTACGTTGTCTAATTCATAAAATTTTTCATTTCATTCTAAATGTTTACGTTTTAATTTTGATCACATGAAATTGATTCTAATTTCAGGTGTTTTCTGGATTCCTGGAAGCGTTGTGGTGAGCTACATTGACAGAAGAAGTCACAAGGTTGCTTTAGAAGAGGACATCTGGGCCAGGAATAAGACGGACCTCATACATGACGCTGACTCACGAACGGTCATTTATCTTCGACCAAAACTCAATCCAGGAGAACATCCTTACGGAATTAACCAATGAAAGTACGTAATTAACATGGTTTTAGTGTAGGTACAGCTAACGAATCTCGTGCACCGTGAGTCTTCTGAACTCATCTTCTAAAAAAAATTTTTTAGCTAGTCAGAATCGAAAGATATTTGAATAATCGAGCATCATGGAGTGAACAGTTTTGAATTTTAGTATTGCGTCAATGCATTGCTCAAGAAACACTCCCTTATTTCAATAATAACCTTATCTCAATAACGAAAGACCATATCTAAATAAACACTATTCGTTAGTAATTGGTCTGACGCCTGTAAATTATGATAGAATCTTCTGAAATGTTACAAGGTTTCAGTAAACAAATACCTGTATCATTTTATTCAATTGCATAGTATTCAATCAAATTTCTGAAAGTGCCTGCATCCTCCGTAGCCTTTAGTTTTTTCAGGCTATTGCTTTTCTATCAAATTTTCAAACCAAGTTAAGTTAAATTAAATATGGTGACCGTCGGCGTACCCGTGAAGCTTTGGAAAGGTCTAGGCAACCTAGAAGATTGGTTCCCTGACCAAACCGAAGAAGAAGAACAACTGTTAGTATCAGTGTCGCGGTATCACTCAGTGGAAGCCAATTTTACGTTTGCCCCCGGTTCTTTGAACCTATCTTGGACCGTCGAAAAAACCAGACGTGAGAGGCCTTTCCTAAATTGTTCATATTTGTCTAATAAACAATATCTTACCTCTTATATAACCTTTCAAAACAGAATTCATATTCAGTGAAAAAAAAATTTTTTTTTTTCTCTTACGAATTGACCCTTAGTTAACAGGCCAGTTGGACTCCTTTGTTTACACAAAGCGAGTAATCCAGTGAATTTAGTAGGATAAAAGATGAGATAGAACAGAATGTTACATATTGTTTGACAAGTTGTCTGTCATGATAGTAGTATGTACGTGATGGTAAATCCCCCAGCCCTGGGGCTAAAATCTATTTTTGTTCACCCTAAGACCCTTTCACCCTAAGACCCTTTCGCCGTAAGACACATTCACCCTAAGACCCTAAGTTGGGATGGAAGACCCTAAGTATTAAGTTCAAACATGTTTAAACCTGTCATATTTTACACCATTCACCCTAAGACACATTCACCCTAAGTCACATTCGCCCTGAGACCCTATCACCCTAAGACCCTAAGTTGGGATGGAAGACCCTAAGTTCAAACATGTTTAAACCTGTCGTCACCTATGAACACATCTCATTCGCCAACACCAACACACCACGGACCTAAGAACCCAAGTAACACCGCAGG
>NIPM01000785.1:0-20102 GCA_002738285.1 Holacanthella duospinosa | reverse complement strand
GTCTTAGGGTGAATGGTGTAAAATATGACAGGTTTAAACATGTTTGAACTTAATACTTAGGGTCTTCCATCCCAACTTAGGGTCTTAGGGTGAATGTGTCTTACGGCGAAAGGGTCTTAGGGTGAAAGGGTCTTAGGGTGAACAAAAATAGATTTTAGCCCCAGGGCTGGGGGATTTACCATCACGTACATACTACTATGATGATTCGTTAAAAATATTAAAACACTACTTGTTTACAATGTTTAATAAAAAGTTTTTTTTTCGTAGGACATCCAAAAGTTACCTACAATGGAAGATTCCTTACGTCAGGGGCCACAGTCACGTATTACTATGCAAATAGTGAGAATCAGCATAGCGTCGGAGATGCCACAGTTCGACTCACTGGCAAAAATCCGGAGAGACATTTTATGATTAAAGCGGAAACTGTTGAGAATTATACCTGGATTAGCAATGCGTTAGAAGCAAATGGGTTTCCTGTAGATAAATAGGTTAAGGTAAAATAAAGTTAGGTTTCCAATCATAATTACGCCCGTTTCATGCTTTTTCAAGAAAATTTTCTTGAAATTCTTTTGGAAAATCAATCCATACTTATTCATTTCGTTGTCATTGCGTTTTTCATCCGTTGTTTGAAAAAAGAATTTCTAAAAAAACAATACATGCTTTTTCTTTTCATTGCGAACTCCGATCGTCGTGTGAAGTTGAACCGTCTCTACTTTTTTGGAAAAAGGTACGAAAAAAGATTTGAAAAAGTATGTATTGCCATCCAATTTAGAGTACGTCATGACAACTTTGTCAAAAAAGAAACAACGACGATTTGAAAAAGTATGAAACGGGAGTTAATAATTATTCGTGTAGGTAGTATACATTTATGTTAAAATTATGAATAATTAAAATAATTAACACTAACTCCAAACTAATTGTAAGATTTGAGTTCTTTGATTCTCAATCTCCTCGTCCTTCAACAATGCCATTAGCTTGGGTCCTCCTTCATCCGACAGTAAGCTAGAGAGATGGGCCAAATGAACTAATAAAAATATAAATTACTTTAAGCTCTCCAGATCAGGTTGTTCAAAATTTTATTTTGAGCACTTCCTTCCTGAATTGTTAACCATAAATGAACTTAAAGGAATTCGTTGTGGTAACATCATAAAAGTTTTTGTGAAACAAAATGTCTGAACGCTGCTATTATTGACTAGCGTTAAAAAATATAGCGTTTCAAAAAACTGATTACTGTTAGAACATAAGAACTTTTTATGAGATGTTCGTATTGACAAAAACTCCTGAAATACAAGTTGTTGAACTGTTACAACTCCTTTTTAGGTGCTTGGTCTGATCAAACCCAGGATTGTGAAAAAATTCCCTGTCTTATGATTGGTTCTTTTAAAAAGGAAATTTTTCATCTGATTTTTATTATTTTCAGTTTGTAAACAGCAAATGTTATCAATTTTATGTAATATTTTATATTACAGTAGAGCACGCTTATACCGACACTCTTTTAAGTCCTGATCAACTTTTCTGCGCAACGCGAATAAATTTGCAAAAATGAAAATAAAACGGGTACGTAAAGTTAGCAGATCATCACTATAAAGTAAGCCGATCATCCGATCAGACCGTAAAGTACGCGCCCTAGCACCGTAAAGTTACCCGATCTTCCGACCAAAAGCATAAAGTTGGGCGACTATCCGAACAACACCATAAAGTTAGCAGACCCACACCATAAAGTTAGCAGATCGTCACCGTAAAGTTAGCAGATCCGCAATAGCCGACCAAAAAATTTTACCGTAAAGTATGCTGATCAGCAGATAAAACCGTAAAGTTAGCAGATCAGTCATTTTTTTTAACAGCTTATCTTATCAAACTAATGTATCTGACAAATTAACATGCGCAGACAGCCATTTTATGTTGTTGGACATGCGCTAAAAATAATGGTGCATGCCCAATATATACAAATACAGTAAAGTTTACTTATACAGTTAGTTTCACTATTAGTGTTCTGAATTTTATGAACAAAACACTGTAGCTAAACTCACGGACTAATGCAATTTAAAATTATAAGGTGACGGGTAGTGACTCTGAGGTAAGTGCATCGTGACTGCAAGCTATATGTGACTCTGAGTCACTGTCACTGCCTCGGCGTTTGAAGATACATGAATTAATATTAGTGTTGCCGCGATGCATCGGTACCCCGATGCATCGACCGTCGATTCGGCTACAAAGGCCGAATCGACGTAGCATCGAAATCGTCGATGCTTGGGTGGGTTGAATCGGTCGCATCGACCGATTCAGGGTCGATTCGTTAGCAGCCAAAGTAAGAGATAAATTAAACCAAATTTTACTGTTTACAGCAATAACATTACAATTTGATTGACAAAATTCATTTAAGTACAGCTTTACGCACTTACAACTTAAGTTATAGATATATTACCTTACCCAACCCTAAATAATAAAAACATTTAATAGTCAAAATTGAGTAAAGGTAAGTTTCTATTTAAAAACGTCAAAGCCTCTCCATTGGATGGCAAAAGTCGATTCCGATAATCTTCATAAATGTGACCTTCCGTTGAAAACAGACGCTCACTAAACACTGAGCTTGCAGGAGCTGATAAATATTTAGACACTAATTTTGACAAATTTGGATACTGAGCAAAATTTTCTTTCCACCATACCAATGGATTCATTTTTCTGGAAATAAGAGGTATGGATAGATAGAGTGAGACCTCACTGTTAACTCTGAGCAAATGTTGAGCCGTATCAGATGCAGTCGTAATTTGGGAAATAGCTCCGCTGATTTCTGTAAAGCAGTCCATAAATGCTGAATGTACTGTTCGCCTATATTCCTGTTCAGGAATTTGAATTGAGGACGACGAACCAGGCACACTGATTGGTAGCTCCGGCTCCTTGAAAAATGTGCAAATTTCATCAATAATACTTTCTTTCACAGAATTTTTATCAACTTCTTCACTTAAAAAAGTCAATTTAAACCTTGGATCGAGAAAACAAGCCATTCCAAAATTATGATTTTTAAAAGTATATTCAAGTCTTGATTTTACACTTTAGTCAGTAATGCAAAAATACATGCATAAATGATGTTTCTGTCATTTTATGAAATGAAAGTTTATTTAAATTCTTAAGCTGTACCTATCCAAAACGAATTTGGTTAGGAACAGTTTTCTGCGTTGAAAATTTCAGAATTTTTGGAATCGTTGTTTTTTAATCCTGTGAGAATGCGAAACTTTTATACAGTAAGAATTGGCCATAAGACATCCCTTATTGCTATACATCTTGAAAGTAGAAGAGAGAGGGAAAGCTTGGCAACAGTGCATAGTGAAGTGATCATTTTGGGAAAATGGTGGGAACATGCACGTTAACGGCGCGGTACTTTTATTAGTATTTTCTAGAGTTATGTTCTTAGGATCATCCATATTACTTTGAAGAGATGTCGTACATAAACTTACTTACAACCCACGTCATTTTGACAAATGGCATTTTAGTGTGCAGATTGTTAAGCACGAAATTACTCCTAAGTCTGAATTTCATTCAATGAGACTCATAGATTCACAGGATAGTGACTTATTTTGCCATTTTGTCAGACACAAATTTTAAAGTGACAAAAGCATGACTCGGAGATTCACTTGGTCACCTAGGCCATGAGTTATAAATGAGTGACTCAAACTCACTATAGAATAAAAGAGGATTTTATTAATTCATGTATCCTCAAACGCCGAGACAGTGACAGTGACTCAGAGTCACATATAGCACGGAGAGTCACGAGGCACTTACCTCAGCGTCACGACCCGTCACCATATAATTTTAAATTGCATTAGTCCGTGAGTTTCGCTACAGTGTTTTGCTCATAAAATTCAGAACACTAATAGTGAAACTAACTGTATAAGAAAACTTTACTGTATTTGTATATATTGGACATGTACCATTATTTTTGGTAGAAAGTAGTGAATATGCACAATTATTTTTGTTTGAATTTTTGGATGGGTACGACATTTATCCACGGACGGTAAGGATGACAAGATTTATGAAATTCTTCGTCCGTCAGCATTTGATAAGTTCAAATCGTGATTTTGGCGAAACCGTGCACAATATTAATTTGTTTTCTTTTTGGAGGAAACAATTAACCAATAAATCAAAATGAATTATCATATAATTACGGTATTATCTCGGAGTCAATACGAATTGGTGTGTGTTTAGCGTCATTTTCTTACATTTGTGATACATCCACTATAAAATAGCAAGAAACGTTTTTGTCCTATTTCGTTCCAATTTTTGTTAAATTATTTTCAAATTAATTGATAACAAAGAACATTATGACTGTTGCCCTGGCAACAAGACAAATCGACTGAATACTAAGAATCAAATCAACAAAGCTCTGTAATAACGCGAGCGTTGTAATCAGCCGAATACGGCAAAAACTGTACAACTCGAAAATAACAGTCAAAGTGGCAAAATTCAAAAACAAGTTTATGATAGTTTCGACGTTCAATTATTTCTAAGTCCAATTGTTTTCGTTTTGGTGTAAAGTATGTCCCGAACAAAGAGGGACAGCGGTAGCTCTACTTTTTCCTAAGTTGCAAAGGTTAGCGAATTGAGCGAGTTAAAAAATGGGATCCCTAGCTAACATACGCCAAATCAACATCCTTCAACCCTTGCTTTGTACTCCGGGCAGGTGTATAAGCTATTTTTTGAAAATCAAATGCTAAGGCGACAACTGAATTTATATTACAGTATACTAAAAAATTTGTCGGCGGTACTGTAAATAATTCATAGTATTGAAAATGTTTGATTTGTACATTTTCATGTGAAAAGAATTTGTATCTATACAGTTTTCACCTTTTCCGGTTGCATAATTGCACAATTCTGGGCCCAGCGAAACTCCATAGTTTGGCATGTAATTGGGCCCAAAAACAGACCTTATCCGAAAGGGTTCTTTACAAAAATTTTGCTAAATTTGACTTGACCGCCAACAACGGATGTCAAATTCGTAATCTACGCTAAATTTCCAGTCGATTAATGTATCACTTACCCGAGTTGCAGAACGGGGTTATTCTACAAATGTTCCATGAGAAGTCATGAAAATGCACGAGAAGATATGTTAGGGATTTCGAAGTGCATAACAGTGACGTCACTCCCAGACAATTTCATTCTCAAAACCATTGTGTTGTACCGCCACCCCCTGTGGTTATATGGCTTTTAGTATTCCTTGGGCAAATTATCGTCTGCAGGAGGTATCCGAATCGACGCAAATATCCTTATACAGAGGGGTCAAATAGTGGCTACCTAGCGATCCTCACTTCACACACTCTTTTATTCATCACCCAAAATTTAAAACACGCAGGTGGGCATCATAAATTCTTTGCTGTAGTAGACGCTTAGTGGATTCTCAGTCTGTTTAAAAAACATTTCTTGCCTAAATTAGCTGAAAATTAATAATGCCCACAATGAATTATGAAGTTGATAACGTAACAACCTGTCTTAATGGATCATTTGTTCAAAATTACCACCATCCATATCCAAACAATCATCTAGACGAGCGGAAAACGCTTGTCTCACGTTCTGTTGCATTTGAGGGTTATTATTTAAAGTTGCAATGAAAGTATCAATTCGAATTTTGAGGTCCTGAATACTGACTGGACGAGGGAAATTAAATATGGTTGACTTCATGTAACCTCAAAAAAAAATCAAGTGGGTTCAAACCAGACGACCGAGCCGGCCACTCCATATTGCTTATTTCATTTTATTCGTGACGACTATGTTGTAAAGAACATAATTACCAACGCCCGTTTTATACTTAATGTCATTCGTCCTTCATTCGAATGAAATGCAGTATGATTCATGAATTTTGCAAAAATCTTAATTGTCGAGGTAAATTAGATTGCAATATTTGTTACAAAATTCATTAATCATACTGCATTTCATTCGAATGAAGGACGAATGACATTAAGTATAAAACGGGCGTTAATAATTAATTCACTCATCAATTGCGATGAATTTGGATGCCCATCTCCGTTGGTGGCGGGTAGAAGTGTGAGGATCGCTAGGTAGCCACTATTTGACCTCTCTATTTGTCTAAAATAAACTTTTAGTGGAAGTACTCTATCGTTTGGAAATTAAGTCCCGTTCGCTTTTTGAATTCCCTTATTTCCCTCTACTTGAGATTTAGTTATGTTTCAAAGACACTCGCGGTTACCAGTCCATAGTTGGGCAAATTACGGGGAATGGTTTGGGAGAATGGGAAAACCAGTCTCTTTATTTTACCTTTGCCTCATCTCGCATCGTCACCATGATGTATTGCGCCGTTCACGAGGCATTTCTAATTTGTTGAAGTCAAGGTGCGTGCTGACGGAGAGAGTTTGTTTTAGCGCTAAGCGACAACAATCTGAAATGTCCCTGGTTGAAGAATAAATGCAAAGGAATTTCCTCTAGCACATCTGAGATCTGACAAAGAAGCGGGCGTTACTAAATTGCGCATCCTCACACAAGCTGACAACAATTTTGGGGATGCGAAGGGATGCGCATTTTAGTAACACCCCAGAGAAGCGGACAATGAAAGTTATTTGATATTTTAAATCTTATGAGAACTTTATTAAACGAATTAAAGCTCACTTGTCACACCTACATTAGTTGACCAGCCCTAAAGTTATACCCCAAGCAATAAGTCCAATTTTTATTTGTAAAATAGTGTCTAAAGGAACTGGTGATCAGACTTGAAAACTACCACTATAATGTCAAAGGTGAGCCTTTAATTTAACAAGAAAGCTTAGCTTACGTTTAGTTTTATTGCATCATACAGTTTTACAATTTTTGACATAGTTGCCATCAGTGTTCGGCATCCCATCTTTCCCATCCTGGATGGGGATGGGAAAGATGGGATTTGGATGGGGATGGGCGATAAATTTCCGGGATGGGGATGGGAAGAGGAGAGGATGGGAATAAAAATATTTCTTAGGAGGATGGGGATGGGAGAGGATGGGAAGAGAGAATTTCTCTCAAAAGATAAGGAGAGGAGAGGGTGGGGTAACGCCGTTTTTCTAGATGGATGGAGAAGGGAGAGGATGGGGAAAGGAAATTTTAAAAAAAAAATGGGGAGAGGAAGGGATGGGGATAATCGGTGCCGAACACTGGTTACCATAAGTTCAGGTTCACAGTGTTTGACCTGAACCTGCTTGGAAGATTCAGGGTCCTATGCCACAACACCTGACATTTTGACAGTGACATATTGACATATCGACAGTTGACATTGACAGGTACGCTAAAATAGCACGCCATGAAAAAATGACATATTCAAGGATTTTTGACACTTGTCAAAATTTCCTGACGTTTTTATGTCAAATATAGTAAATATATTCGGTTTATTCTAAATTTTTCCTTGAAACCAAAATCAGTGGATATGATGAAATTCTGTATTACTTTGTATTATTTTTTTAGTGGGAGAAGCACTACGTCAATATCCTCACTGTCGCTGCTGCTAGAGTCGGTTGACATTAAACGTAGCCATGAGTCAACAATTTTTATACAAAAGATTTACTTTTCCAAAACGGAAAGACGTAAATCCCTGTCAAATATTTATGACATTTTTGACAAATATAAGTCAATGTCGCACATACGAGAAAAAGTCAATGACAATTATTTGTAAAATGTCAAATTCTCCGTCGAATGTCGAAATTCACCTGTCACTGTCACATGTTACTGCCATCTTTGTGGCCTGATATTTTGTGTAAATTGTTAACAAATACCTATCAATGTCAATATGTCAATATGTCATTTGATTGTGGCATCAAAGTGGGACACATAACATGGTTGTAAAATTTTTCCACCTTTTTTTAAATTTTCAAAATTTTCAAAAATTTGAACAAATGATCACAGAGAAAAATTTTTTTAGAAAAACTTGGTCACTGAACTATTCTAAGCAATATTTGTAGAGGACATTTCATCGCTAAAGTGGGACATAACATGGTTGTGAAATTTTTCTAAGTTTTTCTTGCTGGGAGGATCTAATGGAAATATTTGGAGCCCCCTTTGGTTCATTCCAACCAAGAGTCGACTCAAGAGCACAGGTGGGCGATTTGAGTACGGCGTAACTTCGTACCCGTACCTTAACAAAAAATATCTTGCCGTACCGTAACCGTAACCGTAACCGTAACCGTAACCTAAAGGTACGGCGTAACTCCGTACCCCGTATCTTAAGAAATAAATATTGCCGTACCTTAGCCGTATCCGTACCTTAAGGAAAAAAGTTGATGCCGTACCTCGCGCGTATCCGTACCTTTACCTTTAAAGCCCCGTCAGGGTGTAAAGTGTTACACACCCCTTACAAAACCTTCCAAGAAAAATTTTCTTAAAGAAACTTTTTGGAGTGCCGACTTATGATACATCACTAGATTCATATTGAGCTCAGCTACGTCTTTTTGATAATATCTAACTGATCTGGCGTTTAGTAAGGCCGTAATAGCTGAAATAAAGAACATGGCCATAAGGTCGTGGGATAAAATTTTTGAGACGTGCCGCCTTCGTTTTGGACCATCAGGGAGAAAATTTTTACACACCCCCTGCGATGTTGCCAGTTCTTAGATTAACTTATTTTCTATTCTAAACTGTTACATTGTGGCACATTCATTACTCCTTCATTCAAAGTGATTGATAAGCAAATAAAAAAACCTCTGAGAAAACAGAAATTTGAGTATAGGAATTTCGAGATTTCGTGACAGACAAGTATCAAAGAAAAGCTTGTTCTGGTTCACACAAGCTTGAACCTTCCAAAACTTGCAATTTTAATAATATGAGTGCATTAGTACATAGCAACCATCAAGCATAAACAACTTTTTGAAATTATTACCGCTAAGCCAATATCGAATTACCGGGAACAGTATAGCTAAATCCAAAAATATGCTAGTCTAATGATATAAACACATCGGTATATAGCTGGCATCAAATACACAAGTTTCTTCTAAATTATTACCGCTAAGCCAATATCGAATTACCGGGAGCAGTATAGCTAAATCCAAAAATATGCTAGTCTAATGATATAAACGCATTGGTATATAGCTGGCATCAAATACACAAGTTTCTTCTAAACTATTACCGCTATGCCAATATCGAATTACCGTGACCGGAATTACAATTCTCAAAAGTTATCTATTCTAATGATATAAATGGATTGATACATAGCCGCAATCAACCATAGTCGAAGGTGATCACTTTATAAAAGCGCACAGTCAACAAACGTCGACAATATTGCAAATTTTGTGTGACGTAAGCATTTTCAGAAATTGGGGTGTAAAAATTTACTCCCTGTTGGATTTTACCAAATTTGGTGTGCAAATATTTACACCCTGTCGGGGCGCCCAAAATCAGGTTTTTTCGAAATTAGCCGGGGCCAGGCAGGTTAAGCAAAAAAAAATCTCTTGTATCGTACCCGTACCCGTACCCGTACCCGTACCCTTAAGGTATGGCGTATCCCGTACCCCGTACCTTAATGCAAAAGTATGAAAATATTGCAAAAATCGTTGGGACAAGGATGACCAACTGTCATTAAATTATTAATGAATATTTATGTACCCGTTTGTGCTTAGTAATTTTTTAAATATTATTACTATATTTAAGATGTTATATTTACACAGCCAAACAAATATAAAATATCAAAAAAATTTTTTGAAAAAGTAGTAACAGCGGAGGGAATGTTTCCAGGTGTGAGAGTTTGAACACGTAATTTTGTCGACCTGTGGCCGACATGATTTTCTTCATTAAAATATCTTTAGTGGCTTGTTAGCTACTGTTGCCGCTCCCGCTTTTTATATTCCAGGAGCGACGGTGCTTTGTTTAACTGGAGCGAGAGCTGTTTTACTGAAGAAATGAGCCTTAAGTCCTGGATTTCGTACACAAGGCTGAGCTGTGTTTAAAAATTTGTAGCATTGAGAGCAAAGTTTTGAGCGGTTTAAAATTTAGGGAGCGGGATGTGGCAGTGGCGGCAGTCATACTCCACCTGTGCTGAAAATGTAATTTGGAATACCAAAAGAGTTAAGACGCATCAGATGGAACGTCAGGGAGTTTCCAATGCAGTTCCTTTGAATTGTAGATCACTCGCCCGCTCCCCCCATCCTCAAAAAATTATCGTCCCCGCTCTTTTACAGAAACAATCGCAACAAATATCCGGCCTCCGCTCGTGCTCCTCTTAAAAAAAATTTGCTCACTATTCCGATCCCTCTCCCTTTAAAACCGGACTTTGATTATTATTAAGTTAAAGTATAGTACTCATGTGGGGAAAAAAGTGAGAAGAATCGACTTTTTTTAAATTAGAGCTTGGAAGAAAATTTTGGTACTCAGGTCGAGGCAAAATCAGAGCAGAAAAGTAAAAAAAATTCTTCCTGGGAAGAAAAAACCATTTTCTGCTCAGGAAGAACGACCCCCTTTTTCTGCCGAGCAAAAAGTGAGAAAAATAATTTGAAATCAAATTTTGGGGAATTAGAAAAATCTTTTATTAGTTTTTCACAAGTTTCAAAAACGAGAATCACTTCTAGTTAAGGAGAAGAAATAACTCAACGAAACAGTTGTCAAATCTAGAATTGAAAGAAAAATGAGTATTATATATAAGGGGGGATCACTATCACAAACATGAACCAAAAACACCTTTAAGTTTCTCACACACACCAACAATACATGAAGGATTTTCACACGCACATCAGAAATACATGAAAAAATACATGAAGGATTTACACACACACATCAGAAATACATGAAAAAATACATGAATGATTTTCACACACACATCAGAAATGCATTAAAAAATACATGAAGGATTTTAACAAACACATCAGAAATACATGAAAAAATACATGAAGGATTTACACACATCAGAAATACATGATAAAATACATGAATGATTTACACACACATATCAGAAATACATGAAAAGATTCATGAAGGATTTTCACATATACATGAGAAATACATGAAGAAATTACATTAATTTTTTACACACACATGAAGAAAATACATGAAGGTTTTACACACACCTCACAAATGCGTGAGTGATGACCAAAAAGTTTTCACATACACACTATATCTCCCGTCTGGCATGGGCATTTCGATCAAAGAATTGTGCGAATACTACTAATTAACTATCTTGAGCTAACGATTCCCGAGTTTTCAAATTAGAAATGAATTGAATACAGAGCCATGTACAATCTCCTCTTTACAATTATGGCCGGATCCTGTATATAACCAATTAGAAATGCGAGATCCATAAAATATTTTAAGTACAATAATCATTGCGCCTTTCCAATGTGTTAGAAACAGGGATGTTTATTCAAACCCTTGTTTCTAAAACTTTGGAAAGGCAAAAGGAAAAACACGTAAAAAAAACACACTGCATTACTGCTTATACAATCTTCTCAATGGTTTTTTTGCTCCTTCCGAGAATTGTACCCGACTGCTTTAACTTTACTAGAAATACACATACTACTAGAAAAGTCAAAATTTCTAAGTATTTTTAAAATTCCCTGTCTTCAAAACTTTCTAAGTGTTTTTAGGTTTTATGTTACCTCATAAGCCACAAATTGACCTCAATCAAAGTTGTTGGAGTTGATGAGGGGAGTAATGCTTGAGTCAAATATTTTTCTCTACGGTCATCCGTTTAGGTCATAGGGCATAGGTGAAGGTGAACACCCAGTTTCCCATGACCGATTGATTATGTGATTCTAACTGGATAACCACAGAGAAAAATGCAGGAGGGAAAATTTATTCCACTCACCATTTCTAACAGCTTTCCTAGAGGTCATTTTGTGGTTTATGAGGGAACAAAACCTAAAAAAAACTTAGAAAATTTTGAAAACGGAATTTAAAAAAAAATACTTAGAAATTTTGACTGCCCCCCATTTGGTCGAATCCAGCTTTTGCTACGCCCCACCTCCCTCTCTATGGACGATTTCAACCGGTCCTTCGATACGAACTATAATTCCTCACGGCAATGTCAATGTACGGTACATTCTAACCAAAGCAGGTGAAAAAATTAGACATGGCAAATAAAAAGAAGACTGGATTTTTTAGAATTGAAAAATCATGATAACATCATGACATGAAAACTACTGTATTGTCGCTACTCGATAGAGTTTAAGTAAAATGACTACTAAAAGTTTAAACTTGTCATAAAAGTTGTTTCCTTTGTAAATTTATTTTACAGGGTGCATGTGTTCGCCCATCTATTTCGGGTAACAATGATGTAATGAGAAGTGCGCATATCTTGGTGATTGAGGGAGAGAAAAAAAACTGTCGAATCTGACCATACGGTAGCAAGAAATTCTCGAGACAATTTAAAGCCGTTTCCAAAGTCAACATACTCATTGCTGCTTTCTAAGTTTGCCTGAAGTTCTGACAGTCTTGATTTCAGTCCTTCGTTCTCGCCTAGAACAAAAAAAAAAATTAAAAAAAAATTTTTTTTTTATGCTTAAATTAAATCAAGACAATTTGTAACTTATTATTACTTATCAAATCGTCAACTTTTTTTGATTTTTCGATCAATTGCAACTTTAGTTCATCCAGTTCTTCTCTCCGAGCATTAGTCTCCACATCCTTAATGATTTGATCAATCCTAGACTTCTTAACACAACTACCACTCTAGATTAAACGATGCATTAATTTCTAATTATGTTAAGACCAAAAACCAAGTAGTTTACCGGCTGAATATCACTCTTGCGTTTATCATCAGGTTTCTTAGTTGCTTGGTTTTTAATTCCAAATTCCATGTCTCCCTTAGATCCTAAATTAAAATAAATGAGAATGATGTAACAACTAATTCAAAATAATCTTTAACTCTACAGTTAACAATCATTTGCTTACCAAATGCAACAATTCTGCCAGTACAAATTTTCTTCTTCCATTTGAACCCAACTTCCTTGTCAATAGAGGAATTTAAATATTAAGTTTAGGTCTGTACCAGACCTAATTATGAGATTCGCGCCACAAATATGTGACGTAGAAGGACTTTCTCCTTCCTCAAGACTTAGTCCGTCTTTCAAAAACTTAATTCCAGACCTAATTCCCTCTCACTTTAGGTCTGAGATTAAGTCCAAACCAAGAGTTTTGTTTTTTTGTTTTTCTTCAGTTTATAAGCAATATTTAAGTTTTCGTTTCATTTGTTTTAGTTTTAATTGTAAATTACGTAATGTTTTTAGTAATTAATTAAGTATTGGGTCTAAAAAAGGTTGAATTTCGAAAAAAATCGAAAGTACGATCTGGGTGTTTAGGTAGGAACAGTGAGTTAATCCATTTTCTGTGGATGCTAATTTACATTTAAACATTCTCATAATTTTAGCATATCATTTTTATGAAACCGGAAGTTGAATGAATGACCAGGAAGGAGAGTTCGGAGTTGTATTGAGTTTGAGAACAGGATTACCCAACTAGGCTCTGTAGCACAAATGGTTAGTGCGTTGGGTCCGGAATATCCAAGTCGTGGGATCATACCCCACCAGAGACCAAATTTTTGTGGCAATCCCTGTCTCAAACTCAAANCGGAATATCCAAGTCGTGGGATCATACCCCACCAGAGACCAAATTTTTGTGGCAATCCCTGTCTCAAACTCAAACTGGCGGGTCAGCCCCGCCACAATATTCTGCATTTCAATTTGAAAACTTTAATGGATTGTTACTAAATCAATTTAAAGGAACAGTTTACGTGGATAGCAAATTTCCAATCGGCTGAATGATTTGATGAACATTTCATTGTTTTTAAATGACTTGAAATCTAGCGCTGCGAAACAATTCGCATTTAACTTAATTCAAAATTTAAAACAAAAAAAAGTGACGAAATTAGATTCCGTTTTAATTTTCGGAAGTCCGAAATATTATTTCATGCCTACTCGTGAACAGAGATTATTAGAAATTGCAGGTCTTAAAGGTCAAACAGTGAAGTGTTTTAAGCAATGTTATGTTAATGCAGCTTTTTATACTACTGAAACTACAAAAAATCATAAGAGATGCGATAATGTAACTGAAATTAATGGAGATTTCTTTTTAATTAACAAAATATTTATAGCTAATGATATTCCATTATGTTTCGCTCAAACACTTTATGTTTCTAGTGTAGGAACAGACAAGTTTTTGTGCAAAGTAGTTCGAATTTCAACAAACTTTACTGTTTTAAAATTACGTAACCTCACTTCTAAGTTTATTGTGTGTAAGTCTCAAAAATCAAATTGTAGACTGGCATTTCTTGTGAAGTTGCCAAACACAAGTGACTTGGAATAAACTATTTGCGATTTTGTCATATAATTATTTGTAAAGAATAGTTTGTTCATGAAATCCTCCAGTCTATTTGTAAATAAAAAGTTTATATAAAGTATTATAAAAAGTATCTGTTGGATTTGAGAAAAAATTTTCTTGAATCTATTTCGCTTTATAATTGATTGTAAATAATATATTTAGCCGAATCATTCGTATTCAATTCAAGTTTAATTTGAGATGGTGGAGTTGAAAGAATTTCTACTAGAAAGAGTTTATATACAAATCTAAAACTCGGGTTATGTCATCCTTGAATTTGAAATTAATTCTCTACAGCTTGAATATTCAACGTTTCCAGGTTTTTAATTTGATAAAATTTTTTGAAGAATATGTTCAAACATGTAACCTATTGTGATGGATACTATTCGGATTATTTCTGAAATCATGAAAGAAATTGTGCTAAATGTAAATCTTGTGTTTTGTTTTTCGTAGGACTAAAAATAATTTTATACGCTTGAAACAGGACTTTTATTGTTATTAACAAAAAATTTTGGCTTCTGAAAGATAAATTGCAAAGATTTTCGCAGATATTTTGAAAAATTTATGTTTTACGCTATTTTCATAAAAAATAAAAATGTTGAGAACCGGATAAGTCGTAACCTGCTTTATGCCGATTTTGAATGAAAAAAAAACAGAGGAAATAAATCTTAAATGTTTCTGTAAATAATAATTAGCAAATTTTAGTTTCATTTTTAAGCACTATTGTGTTTGTTAACAATGTATTTATTTTTAGCAAAATTTTAGCCAATTCATATTCAAAAGTATTTTCTGGTATTCATATTTCCTTCATTTTCGTTCATCTTTGGCAAGCTTTTGTTTTTGTGGAATATGTTTCAATTTAAGTAGTAAATTAATATTGAATTTCAGTGTTTTGTAGGAAGAAAGATTCCGTATTATAAGTATGACATTGACTATGAAATAGTGGCCAGATTCCCGTAATTGTATAGAGCGTCTCATAGTATTAAAGGTCATACTACTATCAGATTATAGAAAACTTAAGAGAACAAAAAACTTCTCGAATGATAGAAAAATTGTGATACAATTAACTGCTTTGTCTATTTCTAACCGTAAGTCCATCACAAAATTCAAAGGTTTAATTAGAAGTTTGTAGTGATGTGAGGAGTTGCTTGAGGTCCTATAGTCCTGAAGGTGAGGTCAAAGGTCATCTATTTCTTTAAATTAAAATCAAAAACTAACCAATTTTCCCAAAAATCCAAAATGGCTGTAGGAAGAGATGTGTTGTCTCTCAGATTTAATACTCATCTGATGCTTTTTACCGCATGGTATAAGCATCTTTTCCAAAGATATATGGGCTATGCCCTGTGGATATATATATATAAAAATAATGTATATAATAAAAGTAAGGAGACGACAGGGATGAAGTGGTGATGACTTCGAGATGGGAAAGTCCCGTTCCCACACCTTCCCGCCCCCAAAGCTCCTCCCCCTCCCCTGAGGGGTGCTGAAGGTATAGAGAAAAGCTTCCCCCTCCCCAGAGGGGTGATGACTGATTGGGAAAAGCCTCCCCCTCCCCAGAAGGGTGCTGATTGATTGGTAAAAAAAAACTGCATACCACAAACGTAACACTCCAAAGACAATACCTACAGGTCACTGTAAAAAGAAAACTTGACGTAGTTCATACGTCTGAAAAAAGAAACGATACGAAGTGAGGAGTGGAGAAGGTTTCAGCGAATTTTCCCTGTTTTGGCGCGTAAGATCGCTAACTTCTTTTCTTTTTTCCGTTGAAAATATTCAGGGAATTTCTTCCATGCGGCCTCTTTGTTCGACAACATCTTCTTCCTAGCTCCAGGGACTTTCTTCTGAGCCGCCGTCCTGTACCAGCATTTCTTCCTGTCAAGGCGCCTGTGCAAGTTGACAGGGTCAAAACAAACGAAGCAAGGATATAACTGAGGCTCTGGTACAGAAGGAGATAAGATTTCTGGAGCTGGAGGAAGTTGTGGTGTTGATGGTGTTGAAGGAACATAGATGTCATTGTCGAACGTGTAATTTAGGGTATTCATCAAAAGGAACTGAGCGACAGGAGAGTGTGGAGCATNATTCATCAAAAGGAACTGAGCGACAGGAGAGTGTGGAGCATAAACTTCAACTTCATGTTCCTCCAAGTCACTCAGCCCTTCAACTTCGGGAGATCTCGAGTCATGTACTGGAGCGGAAGAGAAATCTTCCAGTTGTTCATCTTCTGGGTGAAGATCCAAAACGTCCTCGAAGTCGTTGGAAGGGATTGGCGGTGGTGTTGGTGGTGTAGGGAGTTCCACGGGCCACATTGGACCAACAGCGGTGTCCACGGGTGTAGACCCGTAATAATCGAATCCGTCGTCTGAGTCCGACCAGTATTCATCCAACGCTATTTGAATTCGTTCCACTGATGGCGGTGTGGGTTTAGGATAAGACTTCTTCTTTGGAACGACGAACTTGGGACCAGAAGGGGCCGAAATGATTTTCACCGAGGGATAAGTAGAAATAATTTTGAAGAGTTCCGACAATTTTTGGTCCAGTTGAGAACTCACTTTATGGTCAAGAATTTTAAAGAGATCACGGGGATTGGATGGACGGTGTCTACATATTTCAAATAAATGTTTATCCGAAAAAATACGAGAGGGAGGTAGGTCGTGAAATTTTGCCTGGGTATCCCGGAAATCAAACAACTCACGAAGTAAGCGTTGGAGTTCCATAGGAAAATTCACTGAACACACTAACTTAACCACTGAAGGGATTTCCGGTTTTACCAATTGTAGGCAAACAAACTTGGACCTACTCTCAACTGCTCTCCACTTTTCACTAAGGCGCATTTGTTCCACAGTGTTGAGATTTTGAGGGTTGACCAATTGGCGATGTTTGTACCACATTCTCAAAACAAGATGGGAATCTGACCTTGCATAGTCTACCAACGGATCTTGCTTAATTAAGGGACGGGAGCGAAAGTCAGCAAGTTGGCCAATCTCGTCAACTCTCGACTCCGGTAAGTAGTATGCCAAGGCAGTGCAGAAGTCTCTTTTTCTTTGGTCAACTGGAAAATCCACAGCCACAAATGTTTCGAACACCTGTTTCATGTCAATAATCGCCGTGGGAAATATTTTGTGGTAGAGTTGGAGCATTGAGACTTCCATTTGTCCATCATAAACTATTTTAAGGATAGAATCGTTTTGTAGCACTTGTTTGAGATTTTCTAAGTCCTGAGGCACTCTAAAAACGTCTACTACGTAGTCCACTTGGGGGGTAGAAAACTGCATTAGGCAAATAAAAGGGCGGTTCCAATAGGTCAATAAATGTGACCTGGACACTTCAATGTCAAACCCAATCTCCTTTTGCCTAATCAGATCCTGGATCATATCATCCAACGCGTTAGAGTCCTTCACAATCACTAACTTCACAGTTTCCCGTTCGTCTTTGGGTTCACATATTGGTGGGGTCAACGCCGTCTGGGGGATTGACCATTGATTGATGACCCCGCAAAGCGGATTGACCCCGTTCAATGTTCCAATGAAGTTTGTTTCATTGCGTGCTCTATTTTCTGCCTTGAGCAGTTCCAATGATGGATTGTATTTGTCATTTAGGTGGTCCATGAAACCCTTTTTAAATTTTGCGTCAGCCAAGGAACACTTGGTTTTATACTCCAAGGCCTTGCGGTTTTTGGAGTTGCCAGGACGTTGGTGTAAAAATGCCATATCTGTAAAGACCGATACTATCAGAACCATTTCTTATGAATTTGTTTGGGCACAACCAACTAGATAAGATTAGTGCTCAGAGGCCGGCTAGAGTGCGGTAATTCACTCTAGTGTTTTTTCTTAAAATCCTTGTATTACTATTTGTAACATTGTTATCTATCGGAATGTGTAGAACTTGGTTGTTATCGAGAGATTCTCTTATATGGAACGGTTTTAATTGGTTCACATGTCTATTGCCGATATATCTTTTTCCCGGAAGGTTCAAAATTTTAAATGATACTGGAGTAACTGAATCTCCCAACTGAAAGGGACCGACAAAACGGGGATTTAACTTATACATAATTCCTTCCTCTTGGTTAGAGAGTGAATGATTTTGTATAAGGACAAGATCACCACTCTTAAAATTATGGTCTCTATGTGATTTATCGTAATATTTCTTGTTTTCCATTTGAGAATCACTGATGTTCTTACGAACAAACTCAATAACCGATTTTAATTTCTCTGGTAGTTCACTTAATCGTTGATAGTCTGCAGACGTGATGTCAGTGGGAGAGTCTTGCAGATTTCTATCAAACGGTAAAGGAATTTCTCGACCAAGATTTAGAATCGAGGGAGTTACTTGGGTAACCCTGTTAATAGAGGTTCGCAGGGCTAATGCGAAATGATGTAAGTTTTCGTCCCAACTATGGTGGTTATCACTTATATATGCTTGTAGCATTTTCTTTAAGTTGCGGTTCACCCTCTCTGACTGGTTAGTCTGAGGATGATACGCACTTAAAAAGGCGTGGTGTATTTTCCACTCCTTGCACAAATTTTTTATGTAGTTGGAGGTAAATTGAGTACCATTATCACTCACTATGCGCTTAGGAGTGCCAAATCTACAAAAAATTTGATTTACGAGAATATCTTTGATTCTCTTAGCGGTTGCTGCTCGGAGGGGAAATACTTCAACCCATTTAGATAATTCGTCTATTATCACTAGCAAGTGCTTATTAAGTCTTCCGCCCGAGCTGGCGGGAAAAGGACCCATTAAATCTATATGTAACGTCTCAAACACCTTTGAAGGTGGAGATATAGATTGTAATAATCCGTACGGTAATTGATTGGTTGGGTTAACTTTTTGGCAAGTAACGCAACTGTGCACATAATCTCGTATTTCTTTATTCATATTTATCCAAAAACATCTGCTCTTGATCTTCTCAGAAGTCTTACGTATGCCCTGATGGCCTGCTTCTGGAGAATCATGGAACAGTTTTAAAATTTCACTTTTCATTGATTGTGGTATGACTGGTACCGGAATCATCCTACTCTTCAATCGTACACAATCAATATTTGAGGAAATATCGGAGGGTGTGCTAGTTACACCTAATTCCAAACACTCTGGACATAAGTCCCCTCGACGACACAACAGATCGCTAGTCGAGGTTTCTCTTTTGTCACATTTATTTTCAAAAGGTTTAATTAGTCTCATCAGTACTCCATTGTGCAAAGTATAGTCTTTAGGTCGCGATTCCCTTGGACTATTTTGCAGGGAGGATATGATTTGAGCTATTTTACTATCTTGAGCCTGTTGTTGAGCTATGTCTCGAAGAGATGGGGTTAGAAAAGTAAGGGCTGCTACTGGAGCATATTGAATATCATGATCGTCATCCATATCTATATCGTCCGGTTGGATTGGGATTGGAGCCCGTGATAGCGCGTCCGCAACCACGTTCTCTGCTCCTGGACGGAAAACGATATGGGCATTCCATGAATCTATTTGTTGAGCCCAAATGTTCAACTTTTCTTTCATGCCCTTCATCTTTTTTAAATAGCTCACTGCTCGGTTATCCGTTTGAATTGTAAATTCATGATGCCGAATAAACTCAGCGAACTTTTTATAACCGAATATTATAGCATATATTTCTTTTTCATAAATATGAGCAGATCTCTCGGACTGTTTGAGAGTCTTACTAGCGAACATGATTGGGCGCTCAACTCCNTATTATCACTAGCAAGTGCTTATTAAGTCTTCCGCCCGAGCTGGCGGGAAAAGGACCCATTAAATCTATATGTAGCGTCTCAAACACCTTTGAAGGTGGAGATATAGATTGTAATAATCCGTACGGTAATTGATTGGTTGGGTTAACT
>NIPM01000784.1:0-49648 GCA_002738285.1 Holacanthella duospinosa | reverse complement strand
TGAACCGTCTCTACTTTTTTGGAAAAAGGTACGAAAAAAGATTTGAAAAAGTATGTATTGAAATCTAATTTAGCGTACATCATGACAACTTTATGAAAAAAGAAAACACGACGATTTGAAAAAGGATAAAACGGGAGTTAGAGTACGTCATGACAACTTTATGAACAAAGAAAACACGACGATTTGAAAAGCATGAAACGGGCCTAAGATGTGGCGTATTCCTCACCCGCAACCTCCTGATTATGCCGGTATAGCAAGTGAGATGTTGTGGCATAGACTAAGCTAGCTAAACAGACCATGTGAAACCTGGTCTGTTTTCATTAAGAGCAGTTTTCAGTCTCATAATTGTTGCATTCATTGAAGTTTTGATCCGGCAATGTTTCTTGACTAGCCTTCAGTTAGAGTTGCCACTGACGAGCTGCTCCAATAAAACAAACAAGGACAAATCTGAAATACGACATAAATGCTCAACTCTAATTCTGAATCGTTTACTGATTTAACTTGTTATTTGACAGAAGTTTTATTCAACCAGAGCCAAGTTGAAACGGATGGAATCGAAAGGCTAGTACAAACTTTTTATTGTCTTCCATTGGTAACCATTCCATTGGAATTTCCTGGAGTAATGTTGATGTATCAACAGGATTGGATATTTACACTTTTTTACAAAAGTGTCTTCTATTTTATCCCTTGGGACTATGTTATTCTGCCATTGGTATTGGTTTTGGTAACAGTAGTGGATTGGTATTATGTCTCCATGCTATTATCCGAATGCCTCATTAGCACTAACGTCATCTGCCTTTGGCTGAATTTCAAAATTGAGTGGTAGAAACATAATATTACTTAATCAAGGTTGTAATTGTATTTGAAATACAATTATTCATGATTAGGTTAAAAAAACATGGAACATCTGGTGCAAGTGAAAAGGAGAAACTCCGAATAGCATATAGATCGCAACAAATTTTGCATGTCGTTTTGAAGGAACTATTCTACTATCTTCTACCGATGATTGGTGTTGCTTGCGGTTTAATGATAACGATTCTATTTACTGTAATCCGTTTACGAGAAGTTTTGAACTTTATGGCAACCGGTGCTTTTCTACTTGTCTTTACTATTACTATAACAGGATGTTATTTACTGATACCATCGGCTGCAAGAATTACACTTCTATCTTCAAAATTCAAAGNTATTACTATAACAGGATGTTATTTACTGATACCATCGGCTGCAAGAATTACACTTCTATCTTCAAAATTCAAAGAATCATTTCTGAGAGAATGTGTAAATGGACACGATATTCGATTCATTCGCTCATGTCAAAATTTGAAGTTTGACATCGCTGGAGCCTATCAAATAAAGCGTGATAGTTTTTTTGTAATTATGAATGATATTGTAGTTTCGNAGTTTGACATCGCTGGAGCCTATCAAATAAAGCGTGATAGTTTTTTTGTAATTATGAATGATATTGTAGTTTCGGCACTTATTAACCTATTACTTAGCTTTTAATCCATTTCGGTAAAATTGGCACCGATAAATTTAAGTACATAAATNAGTTTGACATCGCTGGAGCCTATCAAATAAAGCGTGATAGTTTTTTTGTAATTATGAATGATATTGTAGTTTCGACACTTATTAACCTATTACTTAGCTTTTAATCCATTTCGGTAAAATTGGCACCGATAAATTTAAGTACATAAATAACGGGATATCGAATTTAAAAAAATTCGTTGAATTTCTGCAACAAGCCATTGTTATGAAGATAAATTTTCTTCAGACATGGGCATGGACCAAAAATTTACCTGGCCCTTAACATACATAAAAGTGAATGTGTAAATTTATATCTCTAACATTTTTTAATTTAAATAATTCATTTTATTTTTGACGTTTATATTTCTAGAAATTCTAGCTGAATTGCTTCAAAGGTTAAATTCAAAATAGTTTAGATATGTAACAGTGTTTTTTTGTGTATTATTTATATGGTGTAGATTTTGTGCGGATTTGTTTGAAATAAAAATTGTTCAATCGTTTTAGAGACATCATTTCGTCATCTGACGAAAGGGGGATGCACAAGTTAAACCTATTTCCACAAATTACCTATCGTCGTTGAAGATTTATTATGTGCTAAGTCAATTCAGTTGTCGTTTCATTATGTGCTTTCTGAATTTTCTTGTTAACCCATTATGTGCTTTCTGACATTTTTTGCCAAAATAAGGTTTCAGTGTCAAATTTTGACCCAAGCATTTATGAATCGAATGTGGGCAAAATGATTAAAATTGGTTGAAGCGTTCAAAAGTTATGATTAGCTGAAAAAAATCTTTTTAAAATTATGATTAGAAAAGAAATATCTGGCCATCTTTTTATTTTTAAGTTTGGCTCTTCTGAAAAATCTAAGTTTTCGCACTTGGCACATAATGGGTATGACCAAAAAAAATCAGATGGCACATAATGGATTGACAAGAAAATTCAGTAAGCACATAATGAAACGACAACTGAGTTTACTTANCTACTTGTGTCGTCTCTAGAATTAACAGTATGGAAAAAAAGGTGGAAGCCCAAAGAATTTTGCTCATTAAACTTCAACACAGCGATATGAACACAAGAATGGGGGGAAATGACACACAGAAATCAATCTCACGACCTCCTGTGCAGGTAAAATAGAGTTAAGAAAAAAATTTTTTTTTGCATCGAACAAACTCTAGTTTACACATAATCTCGTTATTGAAAAATTCCATAATACTGGGCTATGTACAAATAGACCAATTGTTGATTGGGTCACGATAATTCGATGTTGATTAATATAGAGTCACTCTATAAGAATGTTTCAAACCTTTCGACTTAGCGCCGTAGTTCTATTCGGAAACAGAAATACAGAGATACAGAAATTTGCCATAAATCACGTGTTAATATTATCACTCACACCGTGAAAACCATCATCAAATTTGCATCCAAGTTCTTTACATTTTCTTAATACTTGCAAAAAAGTTAAAAGAGGAGGAAGTTATGCTAAAGAAGCGCGGCGTTTGTTTGCTTATAACTATAAAATTTACTCTTTTTCATATGCTATTTAAAGTGAATGGGGTTAGTTGAGATAGTTGTTATTAAAAAAAAATTAAAGTTATATTGAATTATTTCTCTCTGGGCATTTGGAGAATGACTTAATTTGCTATCTAACCATTCATTTTTACAATCTTGCCAAAATTAAGTTACCATTTGACAACTACACATTTGTTTTACTTAGCTTACCATGGCTATTTTGTGTGAAGATCAAAGGAAGTCATTAAAATTTTTGTGTTGGAACATCCTATATTACTTAATTAAATTTGTACATTGAGTATCGCCATTTGTTCGATAAGTCAGATACTCAACTGAAAGTAGTAGTAGTAATGATCAATTCGAGCTCTTTCATGACCCTTAGAACGATCTCTTCTTTGTAAGGTTTGGCTACTACCTTTAGAATTGATTATACAATAAAAATTAATAATTTGTTTCAGTTTGAAATGAAACATAATGGCTGTTTGCATCGTCATAAACCAATAGAATTACTAGTATTTTAATTTTCCAAACCTGTATTCCGATTGGTGCATTGACAGACTCCTTGATGGCCTGAAAATAAAACCATATAAGCAAGTATAAAGTTTAAGTTACATTTTCTAACTCAATTATTTTTGTCCTTTGAGATTTGACAAACCATTTTAGCAATTTTGAAACTAAAATCTCCTTGATCATCAAATTGAGCTAATTTTTTTCCTGATTCGAAACCAATTGGGACAACACCAACTGGGAATTCAACCTACAGTCAATATATTAATTATAAAGCGATATACATAAATATATGGTAAACTAACCATATTCCATATCGTTGTGTAAACCATTCCAGCTAAATAAAAAATTAAAATTTTAGTTACTAATTACTTGTATTTTTAATTTGTTAAGTTATACAGCATACTTACCAGCTAAATCCACACAAGTATTTGATGGAGGTGCTGGAAATGGCATTGTGTTACAAATTAATGAATCCAGTTCTAAATTATCCCATTCTGTCAGTAATTCTTCTATCAATTGTTTTTTTNTTGTGTTACAAATTAATGAATCCAGTTCTAAATTATCCCATTCTGTCAGTAATTCTTCTATCAATTGTTTTTTTTGCATTTACACCTTCCCAAACATCTCCAGCAGTTACAGCACCAGCTCCAAACAAACCAGCTACCCTAGTCGAGTCTACACTCGGTACTAAACCGGATATCATAATTCTTTTAATAAGTTTTTGAATTGGAAATGGAATTTTTCCTGATTTTGCAACAAATTTGGCACAGTCACTAATTTCCTCTCCTTTCCTGTGTATAAAAAATTATACAATCTTTTATCAATTTTCTAATTCAATAATAATTTTTATAATGGTCATCTATACTCACCAAACTTGAAAAAGATTTGGATATTTTATAAACAGGATTTTGGCTAGAATTNTTGTGTTACAAATTAATGAATCCAGTTCTAAATTATCCCATTCTGTCAGTAATTCTTCTATCAATTGTTTTTTTGCATTTACACCTTCCCAAACATCTCCAGCAGTTACAGCACCAGCTCCAAACAAACAAGCTACCCTAGTCGAGTCTACACTCGGTACTAAACCGGATATCATAATTCTTTTAATAAGTTTTTGAATTGGAAATGGAATTTTTTCTGATTTTGCAACAAATTTGGCACAGTCACTAATTTCCTCTCCTTTCCTGTGTATAAAAAATTATACAATCTTTTATCAATTTTCTAATTCATATAATGGTCATCTATACTCACCAAACTTGAAAAAGATTTGGATATTTTATAAACAGGATTTTGGCTAGAATTGGCATAAATTTGAAACCATCGGGCATTTTGAAAGGTAAGAGTTTGTGACCTTGTGAGACCAGAGTTTCCTTTGCTCGTAACACCATGTCACCCGAATCGCCCATTGTTGGAAAAAATGGGAGGGATGTAAAGTAACCAATCCGAAGCTTCTTTTTAGACTCAAATGTCTACAAAAAAAATTGATTTTTTCTATTTTTTGATTATTTATATAATAAAAAAATGAAAATTTTTTTTGATTATTTATATACTAAGAAAGAAAAATATATTAGATAAACTTACAGAACTGTCCCATGGAATTGGTGGAACTATAGGATCGTATAAAGCATGTTTTCCACTTTCAATCATCACTTTAAAGACATAAGCAACAATACTTGGAGTATAACCAATTATTCCAATAGATGCATCTATTCCTACACAATTTACAGGTCCAAATGGTAGTAAAAATCCTTTTAAACTTAATCGAATTGATGTCGGTTTAATTGTTGATACACCACAGAAGTGACTAGGGATACGTAGTGAACCTGCTAGCTAGAAAAAAAAACAAAACAATATATTAGATATAATGCTTGAATAAAATCAACGAAATTTGAATCAAATTTTGTTTAAAAATAGACAAAAAGTAAAATTCTATTTAAAAATTTTTGCTCAAAACTCGACAAAAAAATTTTTTTTTATTTAGAAATTTTTGTTCAAAAATAGTCAAAAAATAAAATTTTATCTAGAAATTTTTGAAACATACATCCGATCCAGTTCCAAATAATGCCCCACCCGCAGCAACAAGAGCTCCTGTACCACTACTACTTCCTCCAGGAGTTAATTTGTTATTATGAGGATTTGTAGTTATTCCATAAATTGGATTTTCGGCAGCAAAACTACAACATCCTTGTGGAATATTTGTTTTACAAAAAGGAATTCCACCAAGATCTTGAAGAACTTTGACAATTATAGCTGATTCAATTGCTGGATCATAGAGACGCTTGGCAAATCCATGAGTTGTGTCCATCCCAATGACATTTGTATCGTCCTTGACACAGAATGGAATTCCATGGAGAGGACCCTTGACATTTTTTAAATCATCCAATTCCTTCGCCCATACCTAATGAAAAATTTTCAAACTAAAGTTGAGGCCACTCAGAGATAGTACAACATAACTTGCTGTCCCAAGGACTAAAGTTCGGCAAATGGATGTTTTCTGCTCACTCTGATTCATAGAAATTATTTTGAAGGAAATGCATAAGAAATTATTCCACATGAATTGAATAAGTTGATTAGCATGAATTGAAGTAAATTCAAGAGAAAAAAAAATGAAGGGAAAATTAAATAAATATTATTTTAGCGACATGTTGAGAAAATTTATTTTTATTTGTTAGATTAGTAAAGTTTAATCCAAGAAATCTAGAAATATACAGAAATACAAATTGTAAAAATAGTCAAGAGAATGTACTTTAGTCTAATGTTCAATACTCCTTTCAAAAATTACAAATAAACCTAAAACATGAAAATATTAATGACATTGAGTATATTAAACGTTAGACTAACGTACATTCCCTTGGAATGTTTTTACAATTTGTATTTTTATATGTTTTTAGATTTCTTGGATGAAACGGTACTACTCTAAAATATAAAAAAAAAATTTCCCAACTTGTCGCTGAAATAATATTTATTTAATTTTCCCTCTATTTTTTTCTTTTGAATTTACCTCCATTCATGCTAATCAACTTATTCAATTCATGTAGAATAATTTCCTAAACATTTCCTTCAAAATAATATCTATGAATCGGAATGAGCGGAAAACTTCAATTTGCCGAACTTTAGTCTTTCGGACTGCAAGTTATGTTGTGCTATATTTGAATGGCCTCACTTTAATATTCCCAAAAAAAATTTTTTTTTCAAAATTTGGAATAAGTCTTACATGAGCTGCTGGAATAAATTCGGTGACAGGATTACACTTTTCACACACTTCAAGGGCCTAAATTAAACAATTAAAATCAATAAATCATAATCTACCAAAATTTTCTAATGAAATTAACCACATACTTTAGCTATATAGGCATGGAGGACTTGTGACGCCGTCAATTGATGACNTGAGCTGCTGGAATAAATTCGGTGACAGGATTACACTTTTCACACACTTCAAGGGCCTAAATTAAACAATTAAAACCAATAAATCATAATCTACCAAAATTTTCTAATGAAATTAACCATATACTTTAGCTATATAGGCATGGAGGACTTGTGACGCCGTCAATTGATGACTTTGTAACTTTTCCACAAGTTCATCCCAACTTAATGTGACAATATTTATTTCTTCTGATTCCAAATGAAAAAGTGATCGAAGTCTAGAAAAATCATCTTGCCTTTCCGCTTGTTTCCTTTTCAGAACTTTTTGTAATTGTTTCCGACCCTATAGAATCATACACATAACAAAATTAGTAAACAATCAAAAACTTTTTTGTTAAAAATAAACAATATACTGTTGGTCTGAGTGTTGAATATGAACTGGATGATTGGATCATTGTTACTTAAAATAATATCACACTCTGTTGTAATTGTAAACAAAGAGTTTACATAACAAAATTGTTACAATAATTAAGTTTTTGATAAATTTTGTTCATTTAACAATATTTGTAAGATGACAACAGTATTATCAAGTCCAAATAAACACAACTTTTCTCTTTTCTATCTCTTTTGTATCTTCTTTCTTTACTACTGATAAATTTACGACAGTTCTTGTCTATGACTAAATATAGACCAAAAAGTTGGCGTAAGTATTTAGAAAACCACAATCTATGAGGAAAAACAGTAAATTTAAGATTACTGTGTGGTTATCATCGGTTGAAGCATTTTCTAACTGAATCATCATCTGACAGGTAAAATATAAGTTAATAACTTACAATTTTTTAGTCTAATCAAATCATTTGACTTTAATTATCTGTGACAGATAAATTATATCAAAAAATAGGTCCAAAATCTAATAAACGATTTGATGAGAATAACAAAAACTCTGTTATATGTTCGTATTAAGGGTCAAACTAATTGAAAACTTTTATTGATTGTACTCTGTTTACATAATTTTTAATATTAGTTGGAATCATTGTTATGTGATTTGAATGTGTTAAAAGGTTCGAGTTCTTTCATCACCCTGAGAACGACTTCATCTTGATACCTACGTCCTACTACTTGAATCCCTATTGGTGCACCGACAGACTCTATTACACTCTGAAAAATCAAAATTTTTGCCCTTTTTGAGAAATTTTTCAAAAAAAAAAATATATTTTTTTTNGGTGCACCGACAGACTCTATTACACTCTGAAAAATCAAAATTTTTGCCCTTTTTGAGAAATTTTTCAAAAAAAAATATATATTTTTTGTTAACATAAAATTTACGAACCTTAACAGCAAGTTTAAGGGTCATATCACCATCATCATTGTATGTGCTAAGTTTTTTTCCAGATTCATACCCCATTGTTACAACTCCAGCAGGAAAATCCACCTAATGAGATTTATAATTAATTTAAGAAAATGACCATATTGAGATTCTAATCTATTTACCAAATTCCATATAAGTGCATAAGCAGTTGCAGCTAGAAGAGACAGAAATACAATGTGCATCCATTTATTTAATTTGAGGTTAATCAAGTTGAAGAATAAAATTTAAAATGAAATTTTTTTGATTACTTGGTAACATGCCCGGTGCATCTAGAATTGGAGCAGGAAATGGAAATACATTACAAATTAATGAATCCAATTTCAAATTTTCCCATTCTGTTGTAATTTGATCAATAATTTCATCTTTTTGACCCATTGCATCCATTAATTCAGTTGATGTTGCTGCTCCTGCTCCAAACATTATTGCAGTTCGTGACGAGTGAAGAAATGGAAAAATTCTTGACATAAGAATTCGTGATACTATTTTCTGACCCCAAAGTGGAATTTTTGAACCAATCCAAACTAATTTCACACCATTTGCTACTTCTTCACCTTTCCTAAAAATTTAATGAATCAAAATAATATAACTTAATGATTATATACTTAAATATTACTGAAGAACTGTTACCAACCAACATTCTTTGAAGTGTCGTGCTTGATCAGCTAAAACAAACTTTCCAAAAATTTTCATATAATTGTAGGCATCTGGCATTTGGAATGGAACAAGTGTGTGACCTAATGACTCCAATGCTTCTTTTGCTTTTATTACCATATCACCCGAGTCACCCATTGTTGGAAAGTATGGAAGTGAAGTGAAGTAGCCAATCCGAAGCTTCTTTTTAGACTCAAATACCTAGATACGTTTATTTATTTATTTATTTATTGAATTTTATTTAAAAAAAAAGTTTTTTTTTTGAAAATACTTGAACTTACATCTGTATTCCATTGAATTGGTAGAGCTATAGGGTCATACAAAGTTTGTCTTCCATTTTCAAGCATGAGTTTTGAAACTGCTCCAACAATGGTTGGATTTTGAGCAATAATACCCAAAGCGACTTCAATTCCGATTACATTAGGTAAGGCACATACGAATCCTTTCCCACCAACGCGTCCTACGGTGGGTTTTATAGATGATGCCCCCTTTGCCAAACGAATTTAACTTGTTTATACTGATCTAATCGAAAATTATAATGAGGCTTTTCCCGTTGCACATCAAAGAACTTAGACTTTAAGAAAGTGGAAGTATTATGGCGTCAAATAAGAATTTTGAATCTGTAAGAAAATCCGAATGATTTGATTGGTTGAGATTTCTTTCATGAGTTGAAAGAACTTAACAGACTCGACCCTTCTATACTTGTATCACTTGAAAGAGTACTCTTACAGTCTCTTCTACTCCTCTCCAAATTATCCTTGATTCATTCAACATTTAAATATCCAAAAAGGTTTAAATAAGTCTCGTTTTTTTCTCCCTCAATCAATTAAATCTTTGTTGTTACGTAATTTTCTCATATCCTTCAGAATTATGAATGTCTGACTAATTACTAAATTTTCAAACAAATTATTACTTAAATTAGAAGGATATACTGTCCCCTCCACTCAGTCGTCAGCCCGAATTCAGTCGATAACCGTCTAACTTGTTTACATGATTTTAATCGATTTCTCTATAGAAACGGTGATTCGACTTTTCAACAAAGGGTGGTAATTTACAACATCCAACGTCCTCCTGTTTGAAATCTACTATCGCTTTAATTTAGAATAAATTAAAACAAACGAGTCAAAAATGGGCATTCAGGTTTTAGCATACACCTTACTAGACCAGAGATTCGTGAACTACTTTACTGTAATATTGTTTTCAAATAAGAATTATCTTGATAGTAGTTCTAACTGTTCCACGCTTCATTATCACGCAATATTAGCAAATACATTTGTATTTGAATTTTANCTGTAATATTGTTTTCAAATAAGAATTATCTTGATAGTAGTTCTAACTGTTCCACGCTTCATTATCACGCAATATTAGCAAATACATTTGTATTTGAATTTTATTCCTTGTTGTCCGTCTCTGAAATCTTATGTGCATTTTTCGTTGAAGTGTTCCCGAGTTTTCAAAGATTCTGACCTTCTTTAGGTAATAATAAACCATAAAGATTCATCCATTTGGATTGAAATGAATTTGTCCAGCTAGGTATCCATATCTAAGTGAGTTAATTTCGACAAAAGTAGTTAGATATTTTGATCTTAATCGGGAAGCCAAAGGGTTTCCCACTAAGGTCAAACTCCATTACTCATAGAGTTGGCTGTACAGTTCTGCGTGACTTAACAAATACGTTAATAGAAATGCCCTTGTTGCATAACTTGGGTTGAGTTTCCGTTTCCGGGCAGGATTTTGTGAGGTCCGAAGAGGTCCGATGAGGTCCGATGAGGTCCGGACCTCACATGGTCTTGGTGAGGTCCGGACCTCATCGGACCTCACACAGTTTGCNATTTTGATCTTAATCGGGAAGCCAAAGGGTTTCCCACTAAGGTCAAACTCCATTACTCATAGAGTTGGCTGTACTGTTCTGCGTGACTTAACAAATACGTTAATAGAAATGCCCTTGTTGCATAACTTGGGTTGAGTTTCCGTTTCCGGGCAGGATTTTGTGAGGTCCGATGAGGTCCGGACCTCACATGGTCTTGGTGAGGTCCGGACCTCATCGGACCTCACACAGTTTGCGCTTATAATACTGACCTTTATCCGGTTTCTCTTGGGCTGCGGGAACCCACGGGAGGGCTGCGGGGACCAACTGAAGAGCTGAGGCAAGACGGGAGACCTGCGGAAACCCATAGGAGGGCTACGGCAATCCACGGGAGGGCTGCGGAAACCCAATGAAGGGCTACGGCACCCCACGGGAGGGCTGCGGGAACCCACAAAAGGGATACGTCAACTCACGGGAAAGCTGAGGAAAGCCACAGGAGGGCTGCGTGAATAGACCGGAGGGCTGCGGCAACCCATGGGAGGGCTGCGGGAAGCTAGGGGAGGGCAGCGGGAACACTCGGAAGGGCTGAAGGAACCAACGCGATGGATGCGGGAAAACAAGGGAGGACTGCGGCAACTGATTGAGTTTCGCGCAGATTTTGTATTTGTTTGCAAAAATGCAATATCGCAGTTCAGAATAGGTGACCGTACGGTTTTCCAGCCGCGCAGACTCCAAGGTATACTAAGAACTATTACCCACGCTGGCATAGAGTTTTAAGTTTTCGATTTATTAAGCCAAATTGATGACCTCTTGAGGTCAATGAAGATGGTCATTGGATTGAGGAGAATGTTTTCGGCAAACCCATTAATTCCTAGAAATGTAGAAATATAAACTTATCTGGAATTTATAACTTTATAACTTTCTTTTTAACTTTCTCAGGTCAAAATATGACATCCTCGTTAGAAAATACTGCATTAAAATGGCAGAAAATGTNTTTTTAACTTTCTCAGGTCAAAATATGACATCCTCGTTAGAAAATACTGCATTAAAATGGCAGAAAATGTGATTCGGAACGTAATGATGATCCTTCATGGAATTGTGTTTTTGGGGCTTCTCCAGACAAATTCAAAGAATGTATTGGAANAGCCCCGCCACAGATATGGGCGGTAGGAATACGGGGGGGATGGGATATGGGCGGGAGAAATGTGGGGGATGGGATTTTGGCGGGAGAGATGTGAGGAAGAGGTTATGGGTTGGAGGAATGTGAGGGATAGGATAGTGGCTGCAAGGATGGGATATCGGTGCGTTGGATGTGAGCAGAATGGACTTTGGGGAAGAGATGTGGGCGGGACGGACTTGGGGGTAAGAGAAGGGACATAGGCAGTATGTATGCTATTATGAAAAGCTAAATTGACAACGCGCCTGTGATTTTTTAAATTGTTGACAGATGGCATCTACATCGTATGCTGCAAGGGCTGAAAACCAATTTGTCGTCGACGTCGATGTGACGTTATTTAAAAAAGGCAAAATTTCAAGAGTTAGCTCTCCACGCCCTCCACCGAGCAGAATTGCCCTCCATCCCTTCAGGCAGATTTCACTTCTCTACCCTTCACCAAAAATGTACCCCTCCACCCCTCCCCTCCGCCCTCCGCAGTGTGGGCCCATGTATGAATCTCAGCTTTACCTAAAAATTCTATCGCTTTTTCTTTGCTGTCAACTAAACGAATCAATTTGACGAACGATAATTTTGCATCGTCACACAGACTGAAAATCTATCATTTTGGCCACGTTCAATTTGTTTTATACTTATGTTAGGTAGACGAGGTCCGAATAAATATGTCATTTTCACCACGTTCAATTTATCTTTAAAACTATATTAAATGTAGATGGCGTAGAGGTCAGCATATAAGTGCAAACTATGTGAGGTCCAGACCTCACGAAAACCATGTGAGGTCCGGACCTCATCGCACCTCTTCGGACCTCACAAAATCTTGCCATGAAACCCAAGTGCGGTCCGGACCTCCCTGGACCTCGAGAAAATCCTGCCCGTGTATATTGAATGTAGATGGCGTAGAGGTCAGTAAATTAGCCCAAACTATGTGATGTCCGATGAGNGTGTATATTGAATGTAGATGGCGTAGAGGTCAGTAAATTAGCCCAAACTATGTGATGTCCGATGAGGTCCGGGCCTCACATGGTCATGTAGATGGCGTGGAGGTCAGTATATAAGTGCAAACTATGTGAGGTTCGATGAGGTCCGGACCTCACCAAGACCATGTGAGGCCCGGACCTCATCGGACCTCTTTGGACCTCACAAAATCCTGCCCGGAAACGCAAACTCAACCCATAACTTGATTAACTTCATGATTTGTTTTATATTGAGTAGCGATTTTCAATTAATTTGAAAAATTTTCGACAAGACACACCACGGGGTGACTTGTGGAAAATTCTCACCGGATTTAGGGAATACTCGTGTATTGGTGATCCTATAAAAAGTACNCACAAAATCCTGCCCGGAAACGCAAACTCAACCCATAACTTGATTAACTTCATGATTTGTTTTATATTGAGTAGCGATTTTCAATTAATTTGAAAAATTTTCGACAAGACACATCACGGGGTGACTTGTGGAAAATTCTCACCGGATTTAGGGAATACTCGTGTATTGGTGATCCTATAAAAAGTACNTCACGGGGTGACTTGTGGAAAATTCTCACCGGATTTAGGGAATACTCGTGTATTGGTGATCCTATAAAAAGTACGGTTTTTGTAAATAACAAAATTCATAAAATGGTTGTTCAAATTTCTCTTGCAGGAATGCTTTCAATTACCTTGGTGTAAATTACCTAATTTTTTGTTCAATATGTACTTACGGGCGCGGTTTTTTCCCAGTTTTATGCTCAAAATTTGGTTTCTATAGAGAAATTGATTAAAATCATGTAAANCGGTTTTTTCCCAGTTTTATGCTCAAAATTTGGTTTCTATAGAGAAATTGATTAAAATCATGTAAACAAGTTAGTCGGTTATCGACTGAATTCGGGCTGACGACTGAGTGGAGGGGACAGTAAGAAAATCAAAATATTTAGAACTTTTAAAATTTCACTGCCACCAAATTTCTTGACCTATTTTTTCATNGAGAAATTGATTAAAATCATGTAAACAAGTTAGACGGTTATCGACTGAATTCGGGCTGACGACTGAGTGGAGGAAACAGTAAGAAAATCAAAATATTTAGAACTTTTAAAATTTCACTGCCACCAAATTTCTTGACCTATTTTTTCATNGACAGTAAGAAAATCAAAATATTTAGAACTTTTAAAATTTCACTGCCACCAAATTTCTTGACCTATTTTTTCATTCAAATTTCAACTTTTAGCACTCCCAATAACCTCGAAAGAAGTTGTAAAAGAAATTAATTTTTTAAAGTATAAGTTCTTTCATGTGGAACGGGAAGAGCCTCGTTATTTAATTAACTCATATCTTACGTTAAAATGTGCGGGTATCCTCAGTGAGCCTCCAACCTAAATAAAAGTAATCATTTACAAACTAAACCTATTTACTTTTAGTAAATTGTTAAAATATTTATTAATTATTAAACTCACATCTGTTCCAGTACCAAATAATGCTCCACCGGCACCAACAAGTGCACCAGTTCCACTACTACTCCCTCCAGGGCTTAATTTAATATTGTGTGAATTTGTCGTTGTACCAAAAATAGGATTATCACTTCCATATGTAAAAAGTGTTTGAGGAACATTAGTTTTACAAAATGGGATTGCACCTAAATCTTGTAAAACTTTGACAATAGCTGCTGATTCAGTGGCTGGTTTATAGAGACGTTTGACATAACCATGTGTTGTATCCATATCAATTACATTTGTATCATCCTTGACACAAAATGGAATACCATGAAGCGGTCCTTTGATATGATTCAAATTATCCAATTCCTTTGCCCAATCCTAATTTTAAAAAGTTTTAGAATATTATCACAGTATGACCCAAAGTTATAATTTAGTAGACTAATAGTAATAAATCTTACATGTGCTTTTGGAATAAAATCTGTGATTGGATTACATTTTTCAGAAACTTCCAAAGCCTTGATTTGAGAATTTTATAAACAAATAATAATAAAATTATAAAATTAAATATACAAATGAGTATATTAAAACATTATTTTTACTTTTGCAATGTATGCCTGTAGAACTTGAGTAGCAGACAATTCACGATTTTGTAGTTTTTCAATGAGGTCATCCCATGTCAATGAAATGATGTACCGCTGTTCTGTTTCCAATTTATAAAGAGATCGAAGTCTTATAAATTCTTCTTCCCTTTCATTTTTCTTTCGATTAAGAATTTTCTGAAGTCGATTCTTTTCCTAAAAAAAGAACAAAAAATGATCAAATTTTTGGAATTTATATATGGATATTTTTATTTTAATAAATAATTCTTACATCATCAGGAGTAAAAATTATTTTTGCAAAGAAAATTACAAGACCGGAAATTGCTGTGACAGCAATTGTAGTAAGACAACTACANTAAGAATTTTCTGAAGTCGATTCTTTTCCTAAAAAAAGAACAAAAAATGATCAAATTTTTGGAATTTATATATGAATATTTTTATTTTAATAAATAATTCTTACATCATCAGGACTAAAAATTATTTTTGCAAAGAAAATTACAAGACCGGAAATTGCTGTGACAGCAATTGTAGTAAGACAACTACANCTAAAAATTATTTTTGCAAAGAAAATTACAAGACCGGAAATTGCTGTGACAGCAATTGTAGTAAGACAACTACAACAACTCGCAATCGTACCTAGCATCGTTTTTGGAATAACTTTTAACGAATTTATTAAATAATAACTGACTTTACTAACTAAATTGTACACTTATAATTACTAAACTAAATCAAGACTAGTATAAATATAGATTAAAAGCTTATCATATCACTTTGCAAATAAATAGTAACATTCTGCTAAACTACTACTAAGCGAATTGTGTATATACATTCGTTGAGTCACTCTTGTTAAAACCTTTTATATTTTGTTGAAAATAGATTAACCTCGTTAGAAATGTGTCCATTCTCATACTCCAAGTACTAGTAGTTCTGTTGTCAAAATGATCCTATTAGAAACACTTCTATAAGTTTATAAAATTCTATGCGCAATGTCTGTTTGCCTTGCCAACTGAATAATTCAATAGAAATGAAAATATTTCCAGTCTACTTTCAATTACCGCAAACTACGGTACTCTTTATTGAAACGGAAGTCAAAAATGCACACATGCAAAACTGAGAGTAATATTTAAAAATGAAAACTTTTGCTACACTTGGTTACATAAAACGAATAGCATAAATTCATAGCAATTATGGTAATAATAATAATTAGAATACTTAACTTAATAATAAATTCTAGCATAAAAGTTGGAATTGGAATAAATGAAACAATTGAGTGAAAAGCGTTCCTCTTATTAACCAAATGATACACGAGGGAAAACCATTCATGAATTTCCCATGACTTAATTTTTTTTTTAATTTTCAAAAGAAATTNCAAATGATACACGAGGGAAAACCATTCATGAATTTCCCATGACTTAATTTTTTTTTTAATTTTCAAAAGAAATTTATAATAGTGAAAAAAGTAAAGACCTTAGGAAGAGTTAATTAATTCAGTCAACTATGTGAAAGAAGTTGACAAGTTGAGATTCATGTGACTGATTAATCTAGAAATAAATTNAATTAATTCAGTCAACTATGTGAAAGAAGTTGACAAGTTGAGATTCATGTGACTGATTAATCTAGAAATAAATTGGATGGTATAACTTGAGCCAAAATATATTGGCAACAAAAATTGGAATATGGAGTCCAGCCAGAATTATAAGGCAAAAAAGCAAAAAAAAAAAAACAGCAAAAAGAATTTTTTTTTTTTTTGCTGAGTGAACCATATTAACAGTGAGCAGTAGGTTTTTTTTTTGTCTTGATAATTAAAAATAGTGGAAGTGCACCTGTCCAAAAGTCACGGTAAGATTAAAGCACAGTCCGCTGATTACATCAACCAATTGCACTGCACTAGTAGTCTCAGAATTTTTTGTTACGATGCAATGGTAGGTTAGTCTTCACACGGATTTAAAAACCTGGTAGACTATTAAATAATAGTGGTACGTGGCATAACTAAAACTCATTGTAGCCGATTAATAATAAATATCGTATTTTTCAGTTTAAATCCCCTGGGGAATTATTATTTCAAACCGGACAAAGGAATTATTATTTCGACGGGGGAATTATTTCGAGGTGGGGAATCATTAATTGGAAGTGCAAATTTTGCTTCTTTTATAATCGTTTACTTCTTATAAGAGGTAAAAAAAGTACACATAATGGAATTTTCTTATCCATGTCAGGGATATCTGATATTTTATTGGAGTTTTTGTCGTTNGAAAATTTTGCTTCTTTTATAATCGTTTACTTCTTATAAGAGGTAAAAAAAAGTACACATAATGGAATTTTCTTATCCATGTCAGGGATATCTGATATTTTATTGGAGTTTTTGTCGTTTTAATATTTTTGTCGCATTCTAAATTTTAAATTTTCCTCTTTTCAGGTAATTTTACATAAAATTGTTTCTAATTTCGCGCCTGATGAGACTTTTAATAATTCCTCATGGGGATTTATTTTGAGGTGGGGAATTATTATTTCAAACTAGCCAACAGGTGGGGAATTATTTCAAGGAAGGAATTATTTCGAGGTGGGGAATTAAATCGAGAAATACGGTATTTGGTAATGATGTGAAACCATGGTTTTAAAATTATACCATGTATTTAACATTTGATTTTCCAACTTAACATTTTTGTGGTTTCTTAATCTAATTTAATTAAACATTTGCTATTTCAATGTAATTGCGCTCATGAATCGGTCACCCTTGACTTTTATGGTCGATTCCAAACCGAAATTGTTGCATATTGCAACAATTTTGTCGTTGCAGAACTCAAATAAACCCTCTCATTCAGAAGATATTCAATTTTGAACAAGATTATCATTTCTCTTTAAGAAGCAATGCATCGGAGAGTCGAAATATAATAGAGTAACCGCGCACAATTAAAAAAAAATGGAATTTTTTAGATGATTACAATACTGACACATGATTTAGAGTACTTTATTTTCAACATTATCTTAAGAATGAAAACAGTTAGCTGTTTAGCTAACCGTTAATTCAAGCAATAATAAATTAACACAGAATTTCTTCACATATTGGGTTAAAATGTTCGATTTTAAATAGCCACTGCTTCATTAGTATTCAAAATAATCTCTTGAATTGGAAATTTTAATTGCCCAAATGGTACTAAATAAGGTACAAGTATGACATTGAGACATTTTTCTAACCACTATAGTAACATTAAGATAAGATTAANATGGAATTTTTTAGATGATTGCAATACTGACACATGATTTAGAGTACTTTATTTTCAACATTATCTTAAGAATGAAAACAGTTAGCTGTTTAGCTAACCGTTAATTCAACCAATAATAAATTAACACAGAATTTCTTCACATATTGGGTTAAAATGTTCGATTTTAAATAGCCACTGCTTCATTAGTATTCAAAATAATTTCTTGAATTGGAAATTTTAATTGCCCAAATGGTACTAAATAAGGTACAAGTATGACATTGAGACATTTTTCTAACCACTATAGTAACATTAAGATAAGATTAATTGGCATTAAACGCAAAATTAGATAAGGTTTAATTTTTTTTTTTTTTAAATAATTATAAGTTTTTTATATAAATTCTGGTAAAATGTAAAATGTTTTGGAATTATTTGTAAAATCGATTATTGATCATTATTGTATCTATACTCCCTATCAGTTCTAATTTCTTTATAGATAGAATATTTCTTCCAGCTGTTTTCCTTTGGGGAGTGTATCCAGAATGGAAGAGGCGTTTCCTCGTTGTAAAGCCAGACTTATACGTTGGATTAGAAATGAGTTGCTCATATTTAAAATAACAAAATTGGTTTCACACAATTAATAAACTATATTAACGAAACAATACTCTCATACCTAAAACAAGGTTGCTATGGAAACTAACATCAAACTTGTCGGAGAGAGGAAATACCACTAAAGATAAAAAAATAAGGCAAAATTGAGTATAAAATTTACTATTCTGCATTTATAATACTAAATTTGGAAACAGATTGTACTACAAATTAGTCATTAGTTGAAATAAGCCTCAACTCTTACCCTCGCACGGCGAAGTCTAATTGGAAGCTGTTATCGTTGCCAATTGCAGACGATAACATATTTTCCAGTTTTCAAAATTTCATTCGAATTTTTTCGAAGAAATGTCGGGCAGTATTGAATGTCAGAAGTGTAGCTATTTTCCCAATAATCATCCGTCGCGATAAATTCTCCCTTGAAATCATTTTCTATTTCTCCTTTCGAAATGAAAAACTCTTCAAACGGATCGTGGATCATTCCTTTGTAAATCCAATTTTCTAAAATCCTAAAATAGGGTTGGCTTGCGGTTTCAGATAAGGCATGACATATCCTTTTTCCAGACTTATCTCCAACCATTGATATAGCCTTCTCGTGTAAAATAGACAAGACTTGTCCACCACGGGCAGACTTCTCTTCAATGACGCTTGCGATAGAGCTCATGATGTGTAATTGATGAATTGATTGATGAAGTGAAACCAGAAACTTTGTAGGGACAGCTCACCCTTTGCTAAAATTGTTTCCAGTTGATCTAAAAGAGTATGATATTCCCGAAGTGGATTCTTCATCGCGGCAACAAGGGCATGATTAACTTTTCCGTATTCAAAATTACAANACGTGAAACCAGAAACTTTGTAGGGACAGCTCACCCTTTGCTAAAATTGTTTCCAGTTGACCTAAAAGAGTATGATATTCCCGAAGTGGATTCTTGATCGCGGCAACAAGGGCATGATTAACTTTTCCGTATTCAAAATTACAAGCTTTTTCGATGTACTTTTGAACGANCATCGCGGCAACAAGGGCATGATTAACTTTTCCGTATTCAAAATTACAAGCTTTTTCGATGTACTTTTGAACGATGTAATAGTAACCAGCTGCCTGAGTAATTTGAAGTGTTTGATCCTTGAGAGAATGATCTATCCTATCATCAACNATGTAATAGTAACCAGCTGCCTGAGTAATTTGAAGTGTTTGATCCTTGAGAGAATGATCTATCCTATCATCAACTGAAAATTCAATTTTGTTGTGTGAAGGCGGAATAGTATGGATAGTTATGAGATTTGACTCAGCTCCACTGAGAACATGAGAAGGTTTAATTAGTTTTAATTGGCCTTTAGTTGTTAAAGATTACGTGGATACGCAGGTGACATGGCAAGTGCTCTTTGATTATGTTACTTGAAAATGGCGTAATATAAAATACTTATACCTTACTCGTATAAATGTTGAGAAAAGATCCATTCCGTATGCCAAAATTTCAAGTTTGCTATTATTATCTTACCGTTTATATCTTCATGGTCAACTCGTGGCTGAAATGGCACTAATGATTACTCTCGTGCAATTTGGTGAATTCAATTCAGATTAATCTATCTCACGTTTATCTTATGCAATTTTTTAAACAATAAATACAGATCTCACTGTGTAACTCAGAATTTGAACATTCGGATATAACTTTTAGTGACAATAATCTTCATCATCGACGAAGTAATTCACATGCAAACCGATTATAGGTAGTTTAAGCACAACATTATTATTATACGCATAAATGACGATATAACCCTTCTTGGTGTATTTTTCAAAATAAATCTCTACTGATCAAAAAAGTTCTGTAACAAATAAGTAACCTTTGGTACNTTCAAAATAAATCTCTACTGATCAAAAAAGTTCTGTAACAAATAAGTAACCTTTGGTACAATTGTTCCCTTTTGAACATGCGGATGAGTATGTATATTAATTATTCTGCAGACGGACTTGAAGTGACACTAAAGGTACATTTATAGTCTACGGAAACTGGAACCGTTACGGAAAGTTAGGCTTTCTNTTCAATTCAGATTAATCTATCTCACGTTTATCTTATGCAATTTTTTAAACAATAAATACAGATCTCACTGTGTAACTCAGAATTTGAACATTCGGATATAACTTTTAGTGACAATAATCTTCATCATCGACGAAGTAATTCACATGCAAACCGATTATAGGTAGTTTAAGCACAACATTATTATTATACGCATAAATGACGATATAACCCTTCTTGGTGTATTTTTCAAAATAAATCTCTACTGATCAAAAAAGTTCTGTAACAAATAAGTAACCTTTGGTACAATTGTTCCCTTTTGAACATGCGGATGAGTATGTATATTAATTATTCTGCAGACGGACTTGAAGTGACACTAATCAATCCTTCATGGTGTTTTTTAANCAATCCGTGAAATTTTCCGGCAGCTTTTCCGGGACGGATCGCATTTCCGTAGACTATAAATGTACCTTAATCAATCCTTCATGGTGTTTTTTAACATTGAATATCTCAGGAATGAGAGGGTTTATATGAGTTCTGCAACCACAGAGTTGAAACTAAATGTTTATATTTTTGTTTGGACCTGACCCCAGAGGTCCAGGGTGACCGGATCACGAGATCAATTACACTTAAATACCATGTTTAAATATATGGTTTGGGATTTAAAACCATGTTATGACGTCACTACCATGTATTATTAATCGGCTACAGTGTGTTTTTAATCATGATATATACTACTATTCATAAATAATCTAAAATTTTTTAAATTTCTGCAAAGAGTTACCAAAATTGTCTCCTACAATCAGCAGACGATACTTTACTTTGACCAAAGTCAGAAAGTCTATAAACATTTACTCATAATTATTATTAATTCCTTTATTAATTCACTATTTAACTAATTAATTTCTATATAGTAACATCGACCTCTCGGTAACAAAAATCAATAGATGAAGTATTAAACTTTTCTTACTTGGATTCCTTTAAAGCAGGAAGTTGACGTATCGTCGTCCAAACTGTCAGATTGTTCTTTCAATTGTTGTTGCGTCTCACCAATTATTGGTAGTTTAAACTTCATTTTTTCTCAACTTAAGTTGTAAATGTCATCAATTACAAAGATTTGGGTGGATTTTGTAGTGAAGTTACTACTCAACTCACATAAAAGCTAACTTAAATCGATCCAATAATGTTCCAAAGTGTCTGTTCAACTTCTGATTTCCTTCTTCATGGAAATCCAACCTAAAAATAGATGTTCAACCATAAGAAACATGTAATCAAAACAAACCAGACAGAAAAAGGTTATTATGTATTATTACCTTCCCTCAATCCCACTCACCTGTATATTTTCCGTCATTAAGATAACAATAACAATTTCAAGTTGAAAAATTTAAGAAAAATCATTATAAAAAGTAGTCCCGTTTACCTCTTCTGTAATTCCACGCTTCAACTGTTGACAACAAATACTCTCTAAACAATTTACATGCTTTGTTGTGACCTTTTACTTATCCTTCAAAGGAAATTATTTCAAGGAATAATATTTAATATTTAGACTATTCACTAATTTCGTTTTCTAATAGCTTTGCAAACTGTAATATAGTAAATTATTGTAATTTTTTTGTTCAGAATTTTATTCCAATGTAAATGTTATAAAGACAAAGTACTACTGAGAATTACTCTGATGGACTGCACATCATGAGTGGCACACTAATTAAAATACAGAAGAAAAAATCGAAAACTGTGAAGGTTAACAAGAGTTTAGCATTGTTTATCCGAATTTTTACCTTAATGTTTGTGTATTTTGAATCTCATGTAACTTAATTGAGGCGTCATTGCCATTATTGAAGACCTCATCAACAAATTTCATTCAAACCTGGTATGATAAATAATCACGACATTCATTATCATTGCCAAATCTCTTAGAAACTTCCACCTTGATTGAGGGATTATAAGTTCTAATTTAGAACTTTTAATGTTGACTGTCAAGTCACTTACGTGCTGTGTAACCGTGCAACGAAATTAGTCATCCTAAACTGTAACATTTTGTACATAAGATCAATTCCCTCCAACGACTTCGGTAACAAAAGTTATTCCTGGGAAGCATTGATACTGAAACTAAATTGATAATTACTGTATTGCAAAATTAAAATTGTGCTACGTCAAACAAGCGATTATTCAGTACAGTACTGGTTATAATTATAAAACAAAATGGAAGTTACTTTTGGCCCGTGCAGTTTGCTGGAGAAAGCCAACTGTTTTATAATTATGTCCATCGTATCTCGTTAAGTAAATTGTTATCGGGTCAAATCTTTTGATTTTATGAAAGAACATGAAAAAGTAGGGAAAGACGTGTAAAAAATCAGGTCTCTAGGATGAAAGGGTAAAAAGTTATGATTTATTGAAAATCAACTGTTTTCAAACAAAATTCTGAGACAACAGTAGAGTAAGCGTATCAGAATTACATTCGAAAACAGTAGATTTTCAATTAATCATAACTTTTGACCGTTTAATCCTAGAGACCTNCAGGTCTCTAGGATGAAAGGGTAAAAAGTTATGATTTATTGAAAATCAACTGTTTTCAAACAAAATTCTGAGACACAACAGTAGAGTAAGCGTATCAGAATTACATTCGAAAACAGTAGATTTTCAATAAATCATAACTTTTGACCGTTTAATCCTAGAGACCTTTTTTTTTACACGTGTTTCCCTACTTTTCCATTTTTTTTTATAAAATAACATCATTGACCCATTTGACCATATAACACCAATTTACCCGAGAAAAATTTACTTAACGAGATACGTTGCACATAATTATAAAACAGTTACTTTCTCCAGCAAACTGCACGGGCCAAAAGTAACTTCCATCATGTTTTATTTATAACTATGACCAGTACTGTATTTCCGATAGTTTCTCATGTGCTCACACCAATATAACGAAATCCTAACTCCAAACAATTGTTGAAATTGAAAGTGCAACAAAATTTTCCTCTTTTTGGCTTAATTTATGCAAATTGCAGATTTCAAACTTTAAGTTTAAACTATTTCCTACATTAATTAACTGAGACAGTATCCTATCCAAGGTTTTTCGACTTTAATAAACAAATGGCTGTTGATATCAAGAGCCGATGTCTCTGTTGTCAAGAAACCTTGATCCTATCAATGAAAAACTCGAACCTTAAACGTCAACTTTGCGTCAAGAGTCTTGCCGCAAGACCCATGTTTACTCGTAGTCTGAATCTAGTGCACCAATACCACTGCTGAAGGTGTAGGAAGTGTTCCAGATGTCATAGGTCAAATTTTTTTTCATTACAAAATCTCATTGACACAATTATTGAAGCATTATAGTATCGTCAAAGTCAAGGTTGCATAAAAACAATGAATCATAACCTAAATATCAGCAAAGTAAATTATCACATTTTTACAATCCTCATTTTTCTGCTACCACGTACATATTTTCCTGCCACCACGTACATATTTTCCTGCTGGCCTATTTCCTGTCTCCCTATGAGCAGGGTAAGCCACCTTATGTGGCTTTTCTTGAATTAAAACCAAAAATTTGAATTTAGGACGTTATATNCTAAATATCAGCAAAGTAAATTATCACATTTTTACAATCCTCATTTTTCTGCTACCACGTACATATTTTCCTGCTGGCCTATTTCCTGTCTCCTTATGAGCAGGGTAAGCCACCTTATGTGGCTTTTCTTGAATTAAAACCAAAAATTTGAATTTAGGACGTTATATATTTCAGAGAATGAAAATATTCCTGACCCTAACTGTTACTGACATTTTGATACAAAAATGTCTTTAAAAATTGAGGAAGGAATAAATGAATTGAAATATAAAGGATTGGAACTCAACAATAGAAAAAGTATACCGATTGTGGCCTGGTTTGTGCACCGACTTGAACCTGAACCATATCCCCGCGTCGTTTAACTTGACTAAGGTAAACATAAATTTGTTTACTATTAAAGATCAAAGAATCTTTATTANTATCCCCGCGTCGTTTAACTTGACTAAGGTAAACATAAATTTGTTTACTATTAAAGATCAAAGAATCTTTATTATCTTTATTTATTTCGTCCACCCAAATCAAAGTCAAAGTTGAGCTTTTGGGTATAGAGTAAACAGTTCAGGTGGAAGACTATCTAATGTACAGTATGTTCCACATTAAAGTTTACTATATGCTTTCTTCGACTTTCCACAAAAATTACCAAGGTGACTGAATGCGCGCGTAGAATCAAAAAGTGGAAGGAACTTAGCCAACACGCTACAAATCGACAATAACTGAGAACTTAGGGAGCGGGTTAAACAATCAGTATTTATTTGATTTAATCACTAGGTTAACCATTGATTGATTGATCCATTGTGATAAGTAAGTTGATTATTTCCAATTGACCAGGTTTTGGATTAACCTCAAAACTTTTGAAAAATAACTCACCAAGGTTTGTTTTTATAAAAAATTTTTGATAGTGAATTTAATTTGTTTTGGACTCTGAAGATTAAGTTATTAATGAAAATCTTTATTCAGAACACACCACTGCAGGTTATGTGAACGTGATGGCCCATCACTCTCTTTGAGTAGAAATAAAGTTAGTAACTTGAATTGAAATATATGTAACTGAGCAATAATTTTTAAAGACTTGTAGTCTGAAAGTTAAAACGCNGTTAGTAACTTGAATTGAAATATATGTAACTGAGCAATAATTTTTAAAGACTTGTAGTCTGAAAGTTAAAACGCCTGTACTCTCATCTAATGTAAACTTATTCTTATCCAAGAACAGTGATGCATAAACCAGCAGCGTGGAGTTCTGAATATAAGGAATTTCATAAATACACTAATCTTCAGAGTCCCGAATAAATTAAATTCATTATCAGAAATTTATGAAAACGAACCTGCTGTGAGTTATTTTCAAGATCTTATTAAGTTTTGAGGTTAGTCCAAATCCTGTTCAATTGACTTATCACCACAGTTCAATCAATCAATGGTTGACCTAGTGATTAAATCAAATAAATACTGATTGTCTAACCCGCTCCCTAACTTCTCACCTGTTGTCGATTTGTTGCATTTTTGGCTAAGATCCCTTCACTTTTTGTTTCTACGCGCGCACTTAACTCACCTTGGTCTTTTCTGGGGAAAGTCGAAAAAATCATAATAAGCTTTAATCTGGAACATACTGTATAGTTAAAGTTGGTTCAACGAAAAGTGAGTAAATTTCAGTGAAACNGTTAGTAACTTGAATTGAAATATATGTAACTGAGCAATAATTTTTAAAGACTTGTAGTCTGAAAGTTAAAACGCTTGTACTCTCATCTAATGTAAACTTATTCTTATCCAAGAACAATGATGCATAAACCAGCAGCGTGGAGTTCTGAATATAAGGAATTTCATAAATACACTAATCTTCAGAGTCCCGAATAAATTAAATTCATTATCAGAAATTTATGAAAACGAACCTGCTGTGAGTTATTTTCAAGATCTTATTAAGTTTTGAGGTTAGTCCAAATCCTGTTCAATTGACTTATCACCACAGTTCAATCAATCAATGGTTGACCTAGTGATTAAATCAAATAAATACTGATTGTCTAACCCGCTCCCTAACTTCTCACCTGTTGTCGATTTGTTGCATTTTTGGCTAAAAGATCCCTTCACTTTTTGTTTCTACGCGCGCACTTAGCTCACATTGGTCTTTTCTGGGGAAAGTCGAAAAAATCACAATAAGCTTTAATCTGGAACATACTGTATAGTTAAAGTTGGTTCAACGAAAAGTGAGTAAATTTCAGTGAAACNCAATAAGCTTTAATCTGGAACATACTGTATAGTTAAAGTTGGTTCAACGAAAAGTGAGTAAATTTCAGTGAAACCACATAATTTTACTTTCAAGAATTACCCATTAGGATTTTCTGCTCAAGAAGAACCAGATTCATATCGATTGACAAACCAGGCACTATTAGGTGCAACTACAACATTGCATATTTGATTTTTCTGTATTTGTAGAATCCTCCGTTTTGTTACATAAAGCAGAATGATTTGCAAGGTGGGTTTAAAGGAACAAAGCTAGAGAACTCGACAGCTTTGAAAGCAGCTATTTCTTCCTGTGTCAAATTTGTCTCTAGGCTGTAGACTAAATGGTCAATATTCTTCAATGTAAGTATTTGTGTTGGTATCCCTCCACCACCTCCTGGTTGAATAACTGAATTTATCCATGGATTCATCACTGCCTCCTGTTGAAAAGGTTTTTCAAAATTCCCTCCTACCGATCCTTCAGATTTTGAGGTTTCCAATTTGAATGGTGTGAAGGATGGTGAACCAAACATACCTGTACTTTGCACTTCTGTCGACTGTTGATTTTGAGCAAAGGTTCCAACTACAGGACTCGGACTTATTTCGTATACTTCCATTGTTGGTGTACTTGGAACGGTGAAATTAAAAGATTGAATAGCAGTCCCAGCTCCAGCACCGCGGATGAATTCATTCCCAAAAGAAGACTGAGTATTGGGTGCATTTGCAGGTGGAAAGGCAATTGGTAGTTCCATTGTATTCTCAGCTTCACAGAGAGCTCTCTGTTCATATGAAATTTCTACTGGCATTGGACGTGTTTGTGAATTTAAAAAATTAGCCTTACAAGGATATTCATATTTTCTTGATTCAATTGCATATAGTTGACTCGTGCCTTTACTGTTTCTTCAAATCGATGAGCGAGTTGGAGATAAGGAGGGAAATTTTTTCCATTGGTCAAATAAGCCCATCGGATCTCTTCTTCTGACAAATCCTCAATTCCTGGAACATTTGGTCGACCTCCCATTGGTCCATAACACGAGAAAGGCCAAATTTGAAAATTTTCCCATTCCTCCATATCTGCTCTGACAATCTTTCTAATAAATTGAGAAAATAAGACATGGTAACGTAACATCATAAGAATTNCCTCCATATCTGCTCTGACAATCTTTCTAATAAATTGAGAAAATAAGACATGGTAACGTAACATCATAAGAATTATTTACAATAATACTCACTGAAGACTAATGAGTGATTCATCGGCATAAGATGAAGGTGTGTATGAGTATGCATTATCTCCATAGGGTTGTGTCGAGTAAGTGGTAAAAGGCACATATGTTGGAGAAGTATTTGAACCATAGGAACCTGGTAAGAGATTAATAAATTCAAAATTTTAACGAAATTAAGTAAAATATTTTTATCGTTTTTTACCGTGGTAGAAACGACAGTTATCTCCAAATTTACAAGATCCACGTGCAAAGAACCTACATGGTACCAACTCTCCCATGTTTCACTCACCTCTTGACTTTTGAGTTAGAAAACGACACGATCACGATTGACGATTCAAAATTGATTTCTTTGTCTTTTGTCGTTAAATGAAATAATTTACATACAAAAGTAAATATATCCCATTCCAACTCCAATATTCGAATTCAACCCCAACCCCGACCCCGACCCCGACCTCTCGCAACAGAAAACAATTAAAAAAAAACTTATTTTTTTCTAAAGTTGTAAGTTAACGTAGTGGATGGTTAGTTTATGTCCTGAAATTATAGAAATTTAGCTTTGCTGCAAAACGAAATTGGACCGAAAGCTAAAGTTTGGATTGATCGCGCTTATTACTTGTGTAGCTGAAACTTTTGATAATTATGGCAATTGAACATGTAAACGGGCAAAAAAAAGCTATAATTATTAAAATTTATTAAATTAATTGTTATTAATTATTACTAATTATTATTAATTATTATTAATTATTATTATTATACAATTTAATAAATTTTTTGTAATTTTTATTTCTGTAACTACTGAACAGAAAATAATGTATTATATTTGATTTGATAAGGCAATTAGTCGAAATTGGTTTCAAATAATTTTCAAACAAAATTAAACATAATAAACAAATTGAGAGATTATTTTGAAGTGTTATAAATTATGTCTTAATGATTTGAATGTTGTAAAAATATTTTCAAATATTATGTTTAATTTTTGTGTGATAATATTATATTAATATAATACATTATTATTCCGGTGTCAATGATATTTCCAGGCGTTTGGAAAAAAAAATTGTTTGATAAATATATTTATACGTTTCTTGTTCATAACGACCATTCATGCAAACTACGGTCGAAGTGTAAAGTTGAATGGTTATACTTTTTTGTAGAAGGATTAATATGTTTAATTTTTAGAGTAATAGTTTATAATGATTTATACTTTATGTAAAAAAATTTACCAAATTATTTTCGAAGAATATATTTCCTAGCAATATATTTCTAAGATTTTTAAAGGTTTTTTGGTTCTTTAAAATAAACAACATGATCTCTAGGAAAGTTGTTAGTAATATATTAGGAAATAACTTTATTTCTGATATTTTACTATGCGGTCAGCTGATTAGGTAACAGGTAATATTTTATCTTACGCCAAATTTAGTGATGACTTTGACTTGACCTAAACGGATGACTACAGAGAAAAATGTCATATAAAATTTTTTTTTACTCTCCTAAACATTTCGAACTTAGGTCAACATTAGGTCAGTCTGTACGTTATTAGGAAAACCAAAAAAAATTTAATAAAGGGAAATTTAAATATTAAAAATTTAGAAATTTTTCTTGTACATAATCATAAAACCCATTTGAAATCTGACTTTTCTGTCGAAATTTTTTTTTAGCAAAGTTCGACTAATTTCGTGAGAAATTATATAACAGCGCCAATAATAATACTACATTAATTTATGTTCATTGATTACAGAAATGAAAATTTCAAAATTATAGTAAATATTATCCCGCATCATATTTTTTGCCTATCTATCGGTTGGACAGATTCAACATAACTTCTTTTTGAGACATTTTTTTTTACCCACCAAATGCGTACCTCTTACTTCATATAAATACCCAGTGATGGGCAAAATTCCTGGAGTGAATTTCGATATCATTATACACATTCTTTATTTCACTTCTCCATGAGTCCCAGTTTGGCCTTGAGTCAGTCACTACCTCTGGGAGTCATGACAGAATTTCTAAACTTTGGAGTTGTGTTTGAGTAAGAGTTATGACTCAGACTCTAGAGTTGCGTAGAATAAAATAGGTAAAATAAGTGCTATATTGGCGCATGTTGGAAAAGAATCATCATTTGTAAGTGGGAGTCGACTCCCAGAGTCATGCCTTTGAATCCCAACCGGAAAGGAGTCAGGGCCATCAAATGACTCCCTACTCCGAAAAACCCTTGTCAGTATCAGAGTAAGAGTCATGCATAACACTGCTTTATTACAATTTACTTTCAGTTTTGCATGTGGAGTCACTGACTCTAGGAGTAATGATTGACTACAAGTCAGAGTCATTACTCCCAGAGTCAGTGACTCCACACGCAAAACTGAGAGTAAATTGTAATAAAACAGTGTTATGTATGACTCTTACTCTGATACTGGCATGACTCTGATGGAGGGGTATTTGGAGTCGGGAGTCATTTGATGACCCTGACTCCTTTCCGGTTGGGAGTCAGAATAATGACTGGGAGTCGACTCCCACTTACAAATGATGACTCTTTTCCAACATGCACCAATATAGCACTTATTTTACCTACTTTCTTTTGCGCAACTCCAGAGTCTGAGTCATAACTCTTACTCAAACTCAACTCCAGAGTTTAAAAATCTGTCATGACTCCCAGAGGTAGTGACTGACTCAGGCCAAACTGGGACTGATGGAGAAGTGAAATAAAGAATGTGTATTAGTGTTCTCCATGACTCTGACTCCGGAGTCATGACTCTGACTCTGACTCTTATGACTCTGACTCCCAGGGTTTTTGGCAGTCGGGAGTCATTTGATGAGTCTGACTCCAACGGTTTTGGGAGTCAGAGTCATGACTCAGCGAGTCGACTCCCAGACTTGGGAGTCATGACTCTTTTGAAAGATGCACACATGGGCATATGGGACTATTTTTTAACAAAATTTACATGCAAATATTATTTCGATAGTTATTTTTACAAAGAAATATTTAAAAGAAGTTACGAATTGTTTATTTAACCTGATGAAAGTGGCTTTTTAGTTTCTTGTTGTCAAGGAAACTTAGGAAATTAGCAAACTTATAAACAAGGAAACTAAATGTATAAAAAAAAATTCAATTTCAGACCCGATTTTCCATTTTTGTATTATGTAACTCCGGAGTCGAGAGTCATTACTCTGACTCTGACTCAGAGTCGACTCCCAAAATTCAAGGAGTCAGAGTCATGACTCCGAGAGTCGACTCCCAACATTGAGAGAGTCAGAGTCATGACTCTCAGAGTCAATGAACTGGGAGTCTTGGAGAACACTAATGTGTATAATGAATGATATCGAAATTCACTCCGGGAATTTTGCCCATCACTGAGTATTTATATGAAGTAAGAGGTACGCATTTAGTGGGTAAAAAATGTATGTCTCGAAAAGAAGTATGTTGAATCTGTTCAACCGGTACATATTCGGTAGCCATACTTATGAAAAGTTCTAGCTACACAGAGTCAAACGGATCTTGTAAAAAAATTTTTTCTACTGCCTAATTTCACAAGTATATGAACGTTACAAACTCAAAGGCGATGACCCGTGACCTTTAGCTCGAAAACAGTGTTGACTTGCCGAATTTTGAAGAAAAATGTTAAGTTGTATTCTAACATTAATAAAGTTTTTGATAAGCCGAAACCTTTTCTACCCAGATGTAACGGATTGACCTCAGATGACCTGGACAGACTTTCCACGCTCATACTCTAATGTAATCAGCAGCGAATAGTTCAAAAACAAATTTTGTAAATTTTTTCAAAAATTCGTAGACTCAATTTTTTCTCGAAGAGCGGCTTCTGAAAATGACGATATGCAAGAAATTACGTTACCCCGAAAAAATATTTGTATCTGAGTTGCTTCCTAAATAAAAGTTAGTACAAAAAATTAATTTCTCTGATTTTGTTGCACTTACTTTTTGAATCAACTAACAAATTCCAATTTATAAACACTGCCCTCAATTTCATTCAGTATAAGCAATATATGTTGTTAGACTAATTACCAAAGCTCGAGGCTTGTATGTGCGATTCCTACTACTAGGTCTAATCAATTTATATATAAAATTTATTTAAATTTAAATAAAATTTGCCAATTTCAATATGAAAAAATAGATTTCCGATTATAATATTCACTATGCGGGCGATGGATCCCTCCCTCTAACTTAAGTGTACTGGGAAACAGTTACAGTGCAGGGAATACTAATGTACTCCTAAAGCTAAATTGCAGTTTGTCAAGCCGCTTCCGTAAAAAAAAATGAGCTGTTGGGATGAAGTAATTAGAAGCAGACAGATGACCGACTGTTATAAAACCATTGTAATTGCAGAGTATATTCAACCCATTAAAAATTAGTTCAAATACAAATGTCTTCATTTGGAATTTGATCAAAATGAGGATAGCAATTTAATTTACTGTTCGAAAACAATTGAATGAGAAATTATTATCATTAGAGTCACAAATTAAATTTGAAATGCAATTGACTCAATTTTTAATAATTTCTGGGAAATAGTATCTAATAAAGGCAAACATAAATTTAAGATAATAACCAAAATAGTCATGTGAGGATTAGTCACTGAAGTGCTGATCTGCCAGTTACAGTCAAAAATCATAAAAATTAGAAACCGAATCAACCTGTCCGTCTGCTATTTGAATGCTATAATAATCTTCGAATAGTAGTTATTGTTATCGGTTTATTTTATACATCCGATAGACGATTGTTTTACACTAAGGAAGAGTTTGCTAGAAAAGTTAAAATTACAGTGGACTTCGCCTATTATGACACCGGGTCTAATGGAACCACGGTTGTATGAACCTGAACCGCCTGTCCCTGCCTAGAGATAGGCAAATTAATGTTGAAAACCTCGGTCATAATGAACTCGGTTAAAATGAACACTCGGGTGTAATGAACCATATCATGCGGCTTCATATCTAGCCCTTCATTTCACCATCGTGAGAGATGAACCAGACCGTATTATGTTGAAAAAGTTATGTCAATTTAATAAAATGCGTTGTGAATGAATGAAGAATTGAAGTTTTGAATCACTGCACCAACGTTTTTCCTATTATTCCGTGGCGCAGTGGACAAAATAAGACTTGTCAAATTTTAATTATCTACTGTTCTTTACCCACTGTTACAGAATCTCTAAATCGTGAGTAAATCATTGCAGAATTCTGAAGATATTCCACACAGTTTTATCTACATTTTTTTTCTGTTCAAGTTCTTGGTTTATTTGGATTGTGAGGCTGCAGTATCTAGAAAAAGAAAATAATTGAACTATGAAAAGTTAAAACATCGGATGTCATGAACATAACTTTAAATTTTATATTTGTTCATTATTCGGCTATAATAAACATTGGGTGTTATGAACCGAATTTCCTGGTCTCTAAAAGTTGATTATAGGCGAGGTCCACTGTATTTGGAAAAAGTTTCACAATTTTAATGAAAAATCCACAGAAGAGAATTATGTTAAAACTTGGAAAACATTCTTTCTGTCTCTTATTGCAAGTTAACAAAGTTAATGGATTTATGACAGGATGTTTGTTCTTACCTTAAATTCTCTTCATTTTTAATATGGTTAAGGTGATTTTCAGAACAATTCGTGTAAAAAGGCCATCACTATTTACACTTTTTATGTCATGTTTTGACTTATGAATCATATTCTACAAAACTACAGATCAAAGAACGGAAATTTTTAAATTAGCCATTGCAATGGAGTGTAAAAGGTATTCACAAGTTATAATTTGATTTACAAAGAATATTTAAAATAAGGTAAATCCTGTCCAATTCGCAAGTTCGGAAATTAGTACTTTGCTGTTCTAAAAAAACGAAAACATGTTAAGCAGATAAGTAAACTAAACCGTCGCCCTCTTATGATTGTATTGAGAATAATAATAAAGTGTTAGAAAACTAACTAACCTAGCAACCTAACAACACTAAAAACCTAACAACACTGACAACCTAACAATTAATTTTACAATCAAAAACTCCCCTTGCAACAATATTCGAAAATTTGCAGCTTCAAAATCACTTGATTCTTTAATGAAGTGTTTTCCATTGAAATTTGTATATAGGCTGGTTGTCATATACATATGCATGTTCGCGATAAATTGTTCTGTGTGGTTTTAAACAATTTTAACCTATGAAAAAATNGTTGTCATATACATATGCATGTTCGCGATAAATTGTTCTGTGTGGTTTTAAACAATTTTAACCTATGAAAAAATTTCCGGCACCATAACAAATTATAACCAAAGTTGCTAATACTTTCACCTTGAGGAAAGCAAATTTTTCAAAAGTGCCGAAAATCATTTCTATAAATTTAGCTGCTTTAAAAATACCAACTGTATGCATAAAGTACAAAATTCAAGATATGAAATCCATTGAATCCCTGAAATCCTAAAAATGAAGTTAATAGTAATGAGTGGGTTTCCACGTCAACAACAATTAAAGAATNATTGAATCCCTGAAATCCTAAAAATGAAGTTAATAGTAATGAGTGGGTTTCCACGTCAACAACAATTAAAGAATTATTTCTTACACCCAAACCAACAGAAATTGAATGGTACTAAATTTAGTCTGTCTATTTCCTATTACATCAAGCTTATTTGTATAAAGTTACATCAATTTTTGTTTAAAATATTGCCAAAAACCCAGATGACTTTAACGATCGGAACCAAACTGTACAATGGGATTTTGCTACACAATGAAGATTGGAGTCATTATTTGGACCCACTTCGATGCTAATGTGCTAAGGGCATTGCGAACCGGGTATATCACGACACTTATGGTCCAATTGTATATCATTTAATTGAAAATTATTCAAATATGCTAACCAGTACATATAGAAACATTTAAAAAATAGTTATGCCTTTTTTGAAAGGTTTCAAATTAAGTTTAATGCAAGTTCAAATCTATTAAATGGTGGTTATATTCTTAGATTTCTTAGGTTTTAAGGTCCTTAAATTCTTAATTAGTTAAATTTCTTCATTTAGTTGAAGTTCATTCATTTGCACGGTTATCTTCGACCAATTGTATCAGACACAAATGATGCATGTGGATGCAAACGGACAGATGCAGGTTATACCCACAAAATTTCTCCATTTTGGAGTGCGCGCTCATTAGTGATTTTTATTGACAAGGTTTTACATTTGTTTCTTAGTAAATCCTATGGTAGCTATAAAAGGGGTTGCGTAGGATCACTGGATTTATTCTACACTCCGGATACATTTGAACAAATTTGTCAAATTGGAAGCAATACGATTTGAAAAAGTAATAGGTTAATTTTCCTAACAAACTATTAGATTAATTTAATTTTGCAATAGTTTTGTAGATGTGCTACGGTAGCATTGCTNAATTTTGCAATAGTTTTGTAGATGTGCTACGGTAGCATTGCTTAATTTTATTCAAAAATTGTCTTTTTACTGCCAAGGCTGTCACCTTACTCTTTTCATTTAAAAAATTTTTGTACGCAGGAGCAAAATGGGAATTCTTCTCAATNTTTGTCAAATTGGAAGCAATACGATTTGAAAAAGTAATAGGTTAATTTTCCTAACAAACTATTAGATTAATTTAGTTTTGCAATAGTTTTGTAGTGCTACGGTAGCATTGCTTAATTTTATTCAAAAATTGTCTTTTTACTACCAAGGCTGTCACCTTACTCTTTTCATTTAAAAAATTTTTGTACGCAGGAGCAAAATGGGAATTCTTCTCAATNGCCAAGGCTGTCACCTTACTCTTTTCATTTAAAAAATTTTTGTACGCAGGAGCAAAATGGGAATTCTTCTCAATCCATACAAACCTGCCGTCTACCACCATGTCCCACATTTTGATGTCGCCATTCAAAAATGTGATAAATTGGGGCTGAAGACAAAACTTGATCTAATTGGTCAAGTCTTTGTAAAACACAATACATTCCTGGACTTTGGACTCACCATCATCCATCGCCATTTTGATATGGATGACAATGAAATCTTGGTGGATTCATTGGCTGAGGACAAGGGAACCAGCATCGCTATGCCTTGGAACATCAAAGGTTGTATTGATATATCCTTTCATAAAATTAGAAATTACCCTAAAATCCCGCATGTAAATCACAAATTATACATTGATTTTGACTCAAAAATGAGGGTAGAAATGGAGAACAATCTGCTGGAGAGTGTACTACATAAAGTTTTTAATATTCTGTGGTATCAATAATGCATGAAAATTTTTTAGTTCAGAGAATATCATTATTCCATCCATCAAATTGATCGTCCATTTTAGTTCATCCAATTTAACGTTGTCAATTTATATAGTCCATTGGATACCAATTCCATCCATTTTGTCAATTTATATAGTCCATTGGATACCAATTCCATCCATTTTGTCAAACTGTTCACAGCAGTACTAATGTAGCAAAAGTCAACCTATGAACCAGTGAAAATGAATGAGTTTTTAATGTGCATTATCAACGACAGTACGTATTATCTAATGATTCACTTTTGCCAAAGAAAAAATCTGTGTATTATACACTGGAGGGGTATTCTACTGGGGGTTTTAGGGTAACTCCCATTTTCAAGGACAAGCCATCTAATTTAAATTCCCTTTGGCTAGTATACCGATTGAGTATTAAGTCCCAAGCGTCTTTTCTGCGCAACGCAAAACTTTGAGGATAATAACAAATCTGACTNTACCGATTGAGTATTAAGTCCCAAGCGTCTTTTCTGCGCAACGCAAAACTTTGAGGATAATAACAAATCTGACTTTGAATTGATAACATGAGTCTGAGAAAAAGTCTTTTGCTCTGCTGCTTGTTTCGTTAATTTCCTACTCGCAGAGTTGTTCACTCCAATAAAACCGCTATGGGAAACGGAATTTTTTTTATTTCCATCCTACTCTTTCATTCAGTGTTTGATTGTGCCAGACTTAAGTTCACTTGATATTATTTTTGGTTTTGTTAATTTATTAAATTTGAATTAAAGTAAGGAGGACTTAAGGTCAACTAGAGAATTATTGTGAGTACAATTAGTTACTTTAGGTTTTCCTTTCTTTAACTCAACTTGAATAAATTAAAAAAGGCAGAAATATGCGCAGAGAGAAATTATATATTCGTCATGGAGTTTCGTATGCGCAGTAGAACTTTATGTATGCGCAGTGGGAATTAACTTATGAGCAATGGAGTTTCGCATGCGCAGTGGGCCTTTATATATGCGCAGTGGAAATTAATGTATGCGCAATGGACTTTCGCATGCGCAGTGGAAATTTACATACGCGCAGTTGACTTTCGCATGCGAATAGCGCCTTTATATAAATGCTCACTGCGCATATGTTAATACCCACTGCGCATGCAGAAGTCCATTGCGAATATATATATGCTCACTGCGCATATGGAAATGTCCATTGCGCATGCAAAAGTTCATTTCGCATATATAAATACCCACTGCGCATACAAAAGTACATTGCACATAAATAAAAACTCACTGCGCATATATGAATGCTTACTGCGCATATGTAAATGTCCACTGCGCATACAATAGTCCATATTGAACAACTAGTCACCATTATTTTTATTGGGTAGGGAGGAATCTAAAAAAAATTACTGAATTATTGGACTCGCAATGATGATTTCATTTTAACTTGGGACCTCCATGAGAATTCAAATTAAATTCTAATTCTGAGTTGGAATGGAAGTTTCAATGAACTTTGTACTCATGAATGACCCTTAAGGGTCTCAGCCTCGTTAACCAATATTACATTCAGAATCAGGATGAAAAATTGAATAACATGGCAATTCTCAAAAGTACAATTTCACAATTTCAAATTCAACTACTTAATATCTGTGCCCAACTTTGCATCAGATTATGGTTGTTCAAATTAGTTTTTAGTCCAACTCAAAATCCAAGTTCTTAATTTTTTCAAACTTTCTCGCGTTGCGCAGAAAAGACGCTTGGGACTTAATACTCAATCTTGCGCATGTACATAACACAAACTCTAATAAGGTTTCTATTACTTTCTATTTCTAGGAAAGGAAGTGAGTCCTGCTGAAAATGGACTTTGTGAAAAATACAAGATTGTGAACAAGGAGTTTGTTCATCCAATGACATGGACCTTCACTGAGTTTGGTGGGATTGAGCCCTATGAGTTCCAGGCTGAAAATGAAAAGGCTGTAGTGGTTCCCTCAGAATATTTCTTAAAAGATTTGTTCCAAATCTTGATTTCATTTGGATTAGAGAAGATCGTAGGTCTCCGTCGTCATGCCTCGAAGTCCTGGGAGTCTACTCCTCCTGGAGTCCGTGCTAACGTCCTTCACTTCAGCGATGCTCCAGATGAGGTCAAGTCCGAATTGGTCACTGTCATGTGGACATTCAATGAGAATGGGAAGTTCTCTGTCAATGGAACTTGTAGTGGTCATCAATGTTGTGGCCATGGGGGAGGATGTGGATGTCACCGTTGAAGTCTTGTTTTAAAGACAATTCCAAAGGTTGAGGAAATAATTTAAACTAAATGTTTCTATCCAGCTCCTCATATACTCATTTTACTTTGGTTGTAATTGTAGATCATGACAAACATGTAGTAGAATACTCTTTTCNGTTCTCTGTCAATGGAACTTGTAGTGGTCATCAATGTTGTGGCCATGGGGGAGGATGTGGATGTCACCGTTGAATTCTTGTTTTAAAGACAATTCCAAAGGTTGAGGAAATAATTTAAACTAAATGTTTCTATCTAGCTCCTCATATACTCATTTTACTTTGGTTGTAATTGTAGATCATGACAAACATGTAGTAGAATACTCTTTTCCTGTTTGCCAAAATAAATATCTCTATATGCATAAATTTTTATTGAATGCTAACTTATTTCTATGATAAATTATTTACTAAATATAAAGTAGCTGTTTGACACAATGTTATTTCTATTAGATTTGAGACGTGATAAATGTTCAAGAAATATATTGTCCGTGAAGTTCCTACAGATAGAGTTTACATCAGTATCACCCAGTATTTTTGGAAGACCGTCGAGTAGGATCGGCGAAGTTGGAATTAACAACTTTTGGCACATTAGATACGATGCAGGGCAACCAAATCACATGTGTCTAAACCAAAACTTTCTTAATTTGATATTAGTTGTCTTCTGCTGTCAGCTCAAATATTTCCTACAAATTTCACTTAGCTCAAGGCGTAATTCCTATTATAATCGGAGAAAAAAAACTTTCAATTTCCATCCACGATCCAAGCCGACATGTAAAAAACAAATCGATGGTCATTCGCGATCCGATTCAATAGTTATAGCATCAATTGGTTCGGATCGACAATCCGATCAAACACACTCAGGTAATCACGATCCGAGCCAAGAGCAAAACCTCCTTTGATACCGATTCACGATCCAACCAAACACCCATCAAACACTTGATACAGATACAATGAGTCAAATAATAAATTATGTTTCGATACCGATTCGTAATCTGCTACATTAAATTTCCCATCGAAACTGATCCAATCCCGAATTTATTGGGTCGAATTTCATCTACATCCTTTTGAAGATCAAATTAGAAAAAATTTCTATCCCCATCCAAGAGAAAAAAGCAAATCAATACAGATCTGTTTTAGAACCCCAGCGAATAAACATAAAGTCACTCGATACCCATCCGTGATTTCACCCAAGAATAAAGATATCTTTCGATACCTATTCACGATGCGAGCCAATAGGCAATGAAGTGCTTGTTCGCGATTCACGTTCATGGCCAAGATTAAAAAATGGTTGGATACCGACCTTTGATTTGATACATCAACATTTCTATCGATACCGATCTGATCTGAAGATCGATTCTTTGATCAAGTTTTATCTGTGACTGCAATCATTCAATTTCTTAGATTTCAATGCATCGGATTGTGAACGGTTAATCTTAAACGAACATTGTTTAAAAAATTTAAAAAATCAGGTTAGTAATACTACAAATGACAAAAAATAATTTGGGGAAAAAGACTTCCAGGGGGAAAATTCTTTTCGTTTCTCGCTCAATATGCAAATATGCTCGGATAAAAAAGATTTGTGAGAAACTGGTCCCATCTAAATACTTGAAAAAATGAAAACACAATGCGATGTTTAGTTACCATCAAAATCTCTTTGATGTTTAAACATATTTTTTAATCAGGAATACCGAAGACACGCCATGGGTATATGATGGCCGGTGTCTAATTGAGACAGAAAGCGGAGGGTTGCCTAGGCACTAGACATAAGTCCACTTTTGTAAATGCCGTTGTACTTGTATCTCTCCGGCTGATTTTCTGGTGTCTGTAGCTCATATCCTTGTACTCGGGTATGCTATTGAGAAAATGGACGTAGGACACATCAATTCTACCCTTATGAATGTTCATAAAATTCTCCAAATGGGAAACTGTTCCTTTTCCTTGCCAAAACAAAGGTTGAGAGAAATTTCAACCGATAGCTATGATGAATACAGACGATCACTTGATGATTTCGCCGATGGATTCAAAGATATTGAAAAAATTTTCAACCAACTTACAGCTCTAATAACTTCTACTGTCGCTTCATTCACACAAGATGTACAGCAATTCGGGGTTAACGCGAAACGTGATGAATTATTGCTCTTCGGGGGTTTCAAATGCAATGGACAGCTGTATCGCAGACGTTGATCGAGCGCACGAGGATTGTGCATCCAATTTGGGAATAGTTCACCCTCTCTGTTACATTACATACATTGCGAAAGGACCTTGCCAAGCTGTCAAATCGGTTAATCCATGCAAGACTCTATCTGTATCCGATGCAATAGTTGATGGCGTTTCATTCATCCCACATCAAGTAAAACTCCTTGCTCAAACATTTGAAATGAAAATTAATATCAACAGCACAGGATCATCTGCCTACGACTTCCGAAATTCATCCAAAATTGGAGTAAATGCAAAGGCTGAAGTTATTCAATTCTATGAAGATGTGTCGTCGGTTAAGCGTATTACTGGGTTATGCATTATCCTCACATCATTTAAAATTCCAATTAGAAATATACTCTTCATTCGACGTCATAGGAATGGTATATCCCACGAACAACCAAAAAAATCTACACTTAAAAAAGTATTCAACTCCAGTTTCCTTCTTCTTGCTTCTTGCTATACTCCTTTGTTGGAGCTTCTGTCGTTATCTTTGTACATCGACAAGTAATACAGGCTCTTATTCTATCTGATGGATTCATTGATACTAATATCAAGGTTGCAACTGATATTGGTGGTGGTGCAATTGGAAAAATGATTGGTCATTTGTTTGTCAAAAATCTCAAAATGGTGTCATCATCACATTTGGATATTGACTTTTCCCGTTGTATCGTTCAACCTGTGGAAATAGGTTTGTCAGGATTATACGTGTTAATGTATTCTGCCATTTTCGTTTCGTACTGTACATACTTTCTAGACATGTTTGTTTTTCGAAAGAAACGACAAATTATTAAAGATTATTTCCATAATTATTTCTAGTAATATAGCCAATTTCTGTCGCACAAAATAATATTTTACCTAAAAAAATACTTCCATATCTAAAGTATAACTACACGTCAAATTATTTTCACAAGAATTATATTATTTAAATCATTATTCCTAAAAATACAATAAGAAATTCTATAAATTTTGCTGTTTAAAGATAAGTTAATGACATTTCTAACATAACAGTTTATCACCTAGTGTTTAGTACAAAATGCACAACGCATGATTTATTTCCAGTTTCCTGATATAGTTAAGCCCGACATCTGACAAAAAATTGTGCAAAAGAACTTTCAAAATTTTCTGAATAAAAAAAAACATTAAATTTAATTTCAAGACTCCCTACAGGCTGTCCTGAAACAAAAATTTTTATGCAAAAAACAACTAAAAAAAAATTCATATAAAATTTATTCCTTGCCTTTACAATGGGTGATTCAACCAAAAGTCCACAATAGGTTCAAATCGTCTTATTTTTCCAAAAAAGAAATATAATAATTTTACAAGCAATTTTAAAAGTATACATCAAACCTGTCGGGTAGTTAGGGCCGACAATTGTCGGGCCTAAATACCCGACAGCTGTCGGATAGTTAGGCCCGAGGGAGGGCGGTGGGCAGTAGGAAGGGCGGTGGGCAGTAAGGAGGGCGGCGGGCAGTAGGGAGGGCGTTGGGCAGTAGGGAGGGCGGTGGGCAGTAGGGAGGGCGGTGGGCAGTAGGGAGGGCGGTGGGCAGTAGGGAGGGCGGTGGGCAGTAGGGAGGGCGGTGGGCAGTAGGGAGGGCGGTGGGCAGTAGGGAGGGCGGTGGGCAGTAGGGAGGGCGGTGGGCAGTAGGGAGGGCGGTGGGCAGTAGGGAGGGCGGTGGGCAGTAGGGAGGGCGGTGGGCAGTAGGGAGGGCGGCGGGCAGTAGGGAGGGCGGCGGGCAGTAGGGAGGGCAGTGGGCAGTAGGGAGGGCGATGGGCAGTTATGAGAAATTCATGTATAAATATATTGATTACACATCTATAAGTTTGAAAATTGAAGCTCAATCGGACATGTTCATCTCTTAACCCCATGTTTGCGTTAGTAACGCCTAGAGTTCGCTCATCAATTTTTATTAGGTTGTGTCCTACTTAAACATTGTTGAGGACATCTTAATCTACAAGTTTTTGATGAATTTATGCTCAATCGAACAGGTGCCTCAATTGACCCCATGTTAACTTTGGTAACCTCGAGAGGTGAAGGATCAATTTTTTCAGAAGCTTGAATCNTCAATCGGACATGTTCATCTCTTAACCCCATGTTTGCGTTAGTAACGCCTAGAGTTCGCTCATCAATTTTTATTTGGTTGTGTCCTACTTAAACATTGTTGAGGACATCTTAATCTACAAGTTTTTGATGAATTTATGCTCAATCGAACAGGTGCCTCAATTGACCCCATGTTAACTTTGGTAACCTCGAGAGGTGAAGGATCAATTTTTTCAGAAGCTTGAATCCCATTCAAATATTACTCAGGAGCTCATAATCTACAAGTTTGCTGAATTACAACTCAAACGAACAGGTGACTCACTTGAGCCTTTGTAAACTTTGGTAACCTCTAGAAGTCACGGATCAATTTTTACAAAAGTAGTGTCATAAGGAAAGTTCTTGTTAAGGACATTCTCAACATGATGGCATTGGTCATTTGTGGAAATAACAGGTGCCTCATTTAGGTTTAACTTGTGAATCCCTGTTTCGTGACATGACGACATGATGTTCCTAAAACGATTGTACAATTCTTATTTGAAACAAATCCGCACAGAATCCACACCATATAAATAATACAAAAAATAGCACAGTTACATATCTAAACTAACTACTTTGAATTTAATTGTTGAAGCAATTCAGCTAGAATTTCTAGAAATATAAACGTCAAAAATAAAATGAATTATTTAAATTAAAAAATGTTAGAGATATAAGTTTACACATTCACTTTTATGTAATGTTAAGGACCAGGTAAACTTTTGGTTCATACGCATACCTGAAGCAAATTTATCTTCATAACAATCGTTTGTTGCAAAAATCCAAATAATTTTTTTAAATTCGATATGCCGATATTTTTGTACTTAAAATTAATCGGTGCCAATTTTACCGAAAGGAATTAAAAGCTTAGTAATAGGTTAATAAGTGTCGAAACTACAATATCATTCATAATTACAAAAAAACTATCACGCTTTATNTTCGATATGCCGATATTTTTGTACTTAAAATTAATCGGTGCCAATTTTACCGAAAGGAATTAAAAGCTTAGTAATTGGTTAATAAGTGTCGAAACTACAATATCATTCATAATTACAAAAAAACTATCACGCTTTAGTTGATAGGCTCCAGCGATGTTAAACTTCAAATTTTGACATGAGCGAATGAATCGAATATCGTGTATATTTACACATACTCTCTGAAATGATTTTTTGAATTTCAAAGATAGAATTGTAATTCTTGCAGCCGACGGTATCAGTAAATAACATCCTGTTATAGTAATAATGATGATAAGTAGAACAGCACCAGTTAACATAAAGTTCCAAAGTTCTCGTAAACGGATTATACTAAATAGAACCGTTATCATTAAACCGCAAGCACCACCAATCATCAACGGTAGAAGATAGCATAATAATTCATTCGAAGCGATATCCAAAATTTGTTGCGATCTATATGCTATTCGGAGTTTCTCTCTTTCACTTGCACGAGCTGTTCCATGTTTTTTTGACCTAATCATGAATAATTATATTTCAAATACAATTACAACCTTGATTAAGTAATATTATGTTTCTACCACTCAGTTTTGAAATTCAGCCAAAGTGAGACGACGTTAGTGCTAATGAGGCATTCGGATAATAGCATGGAGATAAAATACCAATCCACTACTGTTGCCAAAACAAATAACAATGGCAGAATAACATAGTCCCAAGGGATAAAATAGAAGACACGTTTGTGGAAAAGTAAAAATATCCAATCCTGTTGATACAACAGCATTACTCCAGGAATTTCCAATAAAATGGCTACCAATGGAACACAATAAAAAGTTTGGACTAGCCATTCNAACAGCATTACTCCAGGAATTTCCAATAAAATGGCTACCAATGGAACACAATAAAAAGTTTGGACTAGCCATTCAATTCCATCCGTTTCAACTTTGCTCTGGTTGAATAAAACTTCTGTCAAATAACAAGTTAAATCAGTAAACGTTTCAGGATTAAAGTTGAGCATTTATGTCGTATTTCAGATTTGTCCTTGTTTGTTTTATTGGAGCATCTCGTCAATGGCAACTCTAAGGACGACTGGTTAAGAAACATTGACGGATCAAAACTTTAATAAATACAACAATTATGAGACAGAAAACTGCTCTTNATTGACGGATCAAAACTTTAATAAATACAACAATTATGAGACAGAAAACTGCTCTTAAAGAAAACAGGCCGGGTTTACATCTGTCTTTAAATTTTCAAATAATGAACAAAATCAAAGCAAAAGTTTTGCAAAAGTTTTCTCAGAAACAGGGCAGGGTTATTAAATAAGGTTAGCTTAGTCTATGCCACAACTTCTCACTCACCATACCGCCACCAGCAGGAAGTTGCGGGTGGGGGATACGCCACATCTTATTCCAACTCAATGTGTAAAATAAANTAAAGAAAACAGGCCGGGTTTACATCTGTCTTTAAATTTTCAAATAATGAACAAAATCAAAGCAAAAGTTTTGCTAAAGTTTTCTCAGAAACAGGGCAGGGTTATTAAATAAGGTTAGCTTAGTCTATGCCACAACTTCTCACTCATCATACCGCCACCAGCAGGAAGTTGCGGGTGGGGGATACGCCACATCTTATTCCAACTCAATGTGTAAAATAAATCAAACCTCCTATCGCAATTCGCAATACCGATTCCATGNATCAAACCTCCTATCGCAATTCGCAATACCGATTCCATGGCAATAAATCACAAAATTTGTCACAAGTAGTGCAGTGTAACTAACAAATAACAAAGGCATTGGAAGAGACTTTTGTCCTATGCCCTTTGCTTGGGAATGACGTGTCTTTCAAATTGATGGTCAACANAAAGGCATTGGAAGAGACTTTTGTCCTATGCCCTTTGCTTGGGAATGACGTGTCTTTCAAATTGATGGTCAACATTTTGACTGGAATTTTTTTCAGGGAAACTATTATCAGTTTCAGAAAGAACATCCAAAAGTAGTGGAACACAGTAAAAAAATCAGGACTCTACGATCACTAAAACAAAAGTTATGATTTTTTGAAAATTGAAATTATTGGATGTTCNATAAAAAAATCAGGACTCTACGATCACTAAAACAAAAGTTATGATTTTTTGAAAATTGAAATTATTGGATGTTCTTTTGAAACGCCCATCTCTTAGTACATTGTCTCAAAATATCAATATCAATTAATCATGCTTGATGCTATTTTTATGAGACACTTGAAAATTGCAAAGTAATTGATTATTAATAGGCACACACTTTTTGTTCAAGGATTTATCAAGGAATGCACAAATATTGTTTCTTTCTAATAAAGCAGAAAGTTAAGAATAAAATTATTGAGAAACTACGAGAATTAGATAAGGTTTGGGTTAGGTTAGCTTTGTTTATAAATAATTTTGTCACCCGGTGCACAATTCCAAAAAACTGCCTTAATTTTTATAAAATGGTCTCCTTATGGTGAGAAAACTTTCTACATGTGTACTAAATTCTGACCTCCAGTGTAGAAAAATTAATACCAAAAAATAATATTATATTCCATGATATTTTAGATTTAATTTAGTGTTTAGGTAAAATTAAATGAAAGTATCGTCTTGTTACCAAGCTTCCTATTGAACAGCAACAATCCGTTGATGAAAATTAAAATGCGGCTGCTATTCACTACATAGAATAAATGCATCCAGGTGACGAATAGACAAGCGGATAAAATACCAATTATAAAAATGGTCTCTTCATTCGAAGTTCTAGGGTGGTAAAGTGATGGAACCACAGATAAAGAGAAAAGGCTATGCCCGATAATTAACAAAATTATAATCGATTTCCATTTCTCGGATTTATATTTTCCAATTTTGATAAATTGGTTCGATGGTTTATAAAATCCTGTCCAATTACTACAATTGAAAGGGTTTAGACAAATGCGTGTGAAATATTTCCCAGCAGAAATTTGAATCTGTAGAGTTTTTTCTGAAATCATGATGGAGTCAGGTTGACAATATAGAAAATTATGATAATATTTTGGAGAATTAGCTTAATTTTCTTACCGTTTTATATCTATTATTAATTTCGACTTTAAACATTTCAAAAAATTATAGTTAAAACCGTTGAATAATTAGTGATTCCGGTTCCTCATATTTCTTTAAATATTAGATTATGAATTATTAAAGCAAAATCAACTGTACCCAATGAAGTCACCAAATAACTTAATAATTAATGTTCAATATTTAATAACTCAAGTTGGTACTAGAAAATGTCTTCAAAATAACAATGTATGCAACTGCGCGAAGTAGTGACGTGAAAGAAAGCTGAATTTAATATCGAAATTTAGAAAGCAATAAAAAACTGTGACATTGGTAATTTATGTGGCGCACAGCCTTTTGCTTGTACGCAAAAATTTGTAATAGACCTTTATGGTATAGGCATTTTTCTGTAAACTATAAACTATTGATAATGGAGATGGAAAGATTTATTTAATATGATCGCGTTTTCTCCAAAACATTGAAGCATTTCATAGTTATTTTTTTTAGATATGTTTCACAATTATAACTTCACAAACGAGGGAATTTGATAGTTTATTAATATACTTTCGACCTAAATCGACTGTTTGAATTGGTAATTAAAGTTTTGTAAAGATTTTTCAAGAGCGACATTTCAACTGAAATGGTTTTAAGTGGTACTTTTAGAAATTGAAGATGTAAAAANCGACATTTCAACTGAAATGGTTTTAAGTGGTACTTTTAGAAATTGAAGATGTAAAAAGATTAATCATCAGTACTTCAATTTGCTCATCAATCGACAAGTTGGAAAAGAAAGTCTCCTGCTAAGAGCAAAAAAGTCCTCTCTACGACAACTTTAATGTGGAAACGATGTTCTAAACGGATCAGCTGAGACTGTGTACATGGAAGTAAGTTCCCCTTTGGCTAGTGTATGCTAGACCTGCAGGGTATCTATTTCTTGTCCAGTCTATTTCAATAAAAGATCCTGGCACCAATCTGATATTTATCTAGAATGTCAACACAAACGTCATAAGAAGTCCACAGGGTTCATCTGACTCTTCACAACAAAAATTGGACAGATTTTTTACAAACTCTCAACAAAATACACGAGGACAAAAAGGGATACAAAGTGACGATGAAATGCTACCACCAACCANCCAGTCTATTTCAATAAAAGATCCTGGCACCAATCTGATATTTATCTAGAATGTCAACACCAAAAGTCATAAGAAGTCCACAGGGTTCATCTGACTCTTCACAACAAAAATTGGACAGATTTACAAACTCTCAACAAAATACACGAGGACAAAAAGGGATACAAAGTGACGATGAAATGCTACCACCAACCAAGGCTATAGTGATGGAATCTGAAACACCCGGTTGGGCTGCCCACCTCTTTACAAACCTATCAAATAAAATTGAATCTGAAATGCAACGAATTGAAATCAAGGTGCTCGGTAGTAAAACGGAAATACTAAGTAAGGTCTCAGAAATTCAAAACCAGCTCACAGAACTACAAATCAAAATACTAGACATAGAGGACCGAGTCTCTGAACTAGAATCAAAATCATCGAAAGACATGAATGTCATTGCACACTTAAAATCCCAACAACAATCATATAACACTAAACTATTGGAGCTCACAAAAACCACAAACAAGGTGTCAGATGAGCTTAAGAAGAAGAANAAAAACCACAAACAAGGTGTCAGATGAGCTTAAGAAGAAGAACGTCATATTCTTTGGGATACCCGACACAGAAACTACATCAGAGGAAACAAAAGTTTTGATAGAAGAAGAATTGAAATTGAAGAGGCTTATAGACTAGGGAAGTTTTCGCTACCAGGCAAATCCCGTCCAATTGTCGCTGTCCTAGTCAATTATAGAAATAAAAAAGATATTCTCCAAATGGGCAGAGCGGCTAACCCAAATCGTGATCCTAGTATTGCCTCTGTCAAATCAGATTTATGTCAAGGAACAAGATTAGAACTGCAAAGAAATTTCCAGGAGAAGCAGCAACAGTCACAATCATGACTAGCGGGGCCAACGTCGAGTCACGGATACCGTAACAAACTAATTTATAAAAATTTAAACAGTCAGGTAGTTTCTCAANACGTCATATTCTTTGGGATACCCGACACAGAAACTACATCAGAGGAAACAAAAGTTTTGATAGAAGAAGAATTGGAATTGAAGAGGCTTATAGACTAGGGAAGTTTTCGCTACCAGGCAAATCCCGTCCAATTGTCGCTGTCCTAGTCAATTATAGAAATAAAAAGGATATTCTCCAAATGGGCAGAGCGGCTAACCCAAATCGTGATCCTAGTATTGTCTCTGTCAAATCAGATTTATGTCAAGGAACAAGATTAGAACTGCAAAGAAATTTCCAGGAGAGGCAGCAACAGTCACAATCATGACTAGAGGGGCCAACGTCGAGTCACGGATACCGTAACAAACTAATTTATAAAAATTTAAACAGTCAGGTAGTTTCTCAATGTTTTTTAACACTTCTCTATTATAACATTTCTGGCTTAACTAGTAAATCGTCGCTGTTCTGGGATGACTTCTTTAACACCATGCCTTCCGTGTTTTGTTTTGCAGAGACTATGATTGCGAGATACTTAAAGGGAGGAAGGCTAAAGGTACAAGATGTAACTCACACCATCCTTGGCACTAAAGGCTCAAGGCTAGGCTAAAGGAAGCCACCTTCCGGTGGCTTCCTCATCGGATGGAAACCGGAACTTGACATAGCCATAACCTTTTCCTCGCAATACCTAGTCGTACTAAATATATGTAAATTGAACATTTTTGTTTGTTTTGCATATATACCCTCTTCTTGGCAACACACTGAGAGTCTGTGCGAAACTTTTGAGGAAATCAAGAAACTCATGGACGATGGGAAAAAATTGTTAGTCATGGGTGATTTTAACGGAAGGATAAAGGACTTCAACTCAGTCCCCTCCATTTCTGGACAGTCAAAGGACAACGTGAGAAACAGAAGAGGTAACAATCTAATAACTAAAATATCAGATTCAGGACTACTAATAGGCAATGGTACACTTAACGAAGATTTCCAAGNGAGGTAACAATCTAATAACTAAAATATCAGATTCAGGACTACTAATAGGCAATGGTACACTTAACGAAGATTTCCAAGGCAAAATTACTTTCTGCAACCATAATGGATCAAGCGTAATCGACCTGCTTCTTTTTTCACACTCCTTGTCCCACCTCATTA
>NIPM01000783.1:0-48636 GCA_002738285.1 Holacanthella duospinosa | reverse complement strand
TCATTTTTTAAAAAATTCGACAAAACACAGAATCACCTATTTTCAACTTTGAGTAATCATATCTCTATCAATAATTGAAAGATATCTATAATATTTTTAATGTTATAGACAAAGGCTGTATCTATTTATTATATGAGTATTAGCTTGCTCGAAGTCTTATTCATTCATGAATTACCATTTAAGTTCGAATTTTCCAAACACTGAATCACTTTTGACGGGCAGTGTATAAAGAATATCATTATTCAATACTACAACTATATATTCCCAAAAAACAATTTTAAATCTATATGCAAATAACATCGATTTTATTCTGTCTTCATTTTATGAGCGAAATTATTTCGACTGTTCTGAATGATCGTTTAAGTCTTCAGAGAAGAGGCAAGAGAGGAATTAAATCAAGGTCAAGGCGATATATAATTCGTATGTCTAAATCTATGAGGTTGAGAAGGAAACGTGTGAACTATCCTGTTACTCACACTGGAGAAAGTAATGAAAATCAATATCATACTAGGATGAGTAAACCTATCCCCGTTAAGAGCAAAATAAAAAGTTTGACTAGAAAAGGGATTTATGACTTTAAGGTTCATGATGAGGCTATTTTTGTTGGTAAATTAATAAATTCATTCAGAATAAATTCTTCTAAATAACGATGTATTTTTTAAATAATTTTTTTTAAATGATTTGCTATAAACTTCAACTAGTCTGTGTTGCCTTTCATCTTGAATTTTTTTTGAAAATATCGAAAAAGCATAGAAAAAATTAAAATACAAGATATAGCTGTGAGATCCCTGATGATCTAAGAGAATTTTTTTCCTTTTGATGAATTTGCTGACAGATGAAAGGTGTGAGTCACAGTCAGGCCGAATTTTGCACTAGATGATAATCAAGAATTATAGTAAACTAGCTTAATTTATATATAAATGAGCGTATGTAGTAAGAGTGCACAGTCCGAGGGATGCGACTCGATAGGGGAAAACGCAGAATACCAAAAATATTTATTTTCTAGATAGAAAGACTTGTTATATTCATCTCAAGTCAAAGTTGCTATTTAAAGCATGGTGTTGGGTTCATCGAAGATAACCAAATTAATTCCAAGTTCCTTGATAAAAAGTTTAGCTAGACTATTTTAGATCAGTTATTTAATCTTCAAATCAGTTTCAAGTCTTTAATTTAATAACAAAACAAACTAAAGTGGAGGATTTGGAAGCGCCTAAAAATGTTTACAAGTACGCAAAGGAATTAGTATAAATAGTGGTGATGCCTCCTCATGAGAGAGAAAAATTAATTAATTTGAATAACTTAAGATGGAGCACGAAAATAACAACATACATTCAAAGAGAACTCAATATCGCATTTAAATATATATTCATGCCTAATGGAATATGTGTTTTTTATAAAAAAACCAATTATTAATAAAAAATAATGGCTCGTTATTCAGAGTAGTCCCTTTTGATTCTTTGGTTAATCCAACCAAATTTTTAATGAATATTGTTCAACCAATTATTTAATAAGTAAAATGGGTGAACGAAAATAAAGTGCCATATAATGAAGATCATTAACCAATACTGCAACTATAAATTTCATTTATAATCTTCTGGTATCATAATGAACATAGCATCATTTATTTTTTATCTACATTTGATCAATGATATCATTTCTTCAGACAATCATGGTTCCATGTTACAGAGAAGAGGAAAGAAAAGTGGAAGAGTGAGAACAAGAAGATATCGATTTCGCTCATTTAAAAGCATGATACTACGTAGAAAATGAGCTTAATTTCGTATTTTTCGTACGAGACAAGCGCGATATCTCACTAATATGGGTAAGTCGGTCTTTTCGAGACAGAGGTCGTCAAGAAAAAAGATATACTTTTGTTAGGTTTAAACAACTGGATAGAACGATTTTACTTAAAAGGTTTGAAAACTCGCTTTGGAATAAAATACCTATTTCTTAAATGACTAAAAAGAACCTTTTAGTGCATGGGTTTGTCCCACAAATCTTGTTTTAATAAATCTTTTTTCGTAGTCCAAGAAAGAGTAAACTAACCAATTAAGATGTATACTATTTTACGCATTAGGAAGTGCCGTCCGATCAATTAATGACGATTTAGATTTCTGATTTATTCAAATATTTTAAGTCAAAATAATCCATGAACAAAAACTCGTTTATTTTAAAATACCAACATCCTTGATTAAGTAATATCACAAACTGAGCGGTGCCATTCCTTATTCGTGTTTTTTAATTTTACAGGGTTTTTCGATTGAATAGTCGCATATTTTCAATTGAATTGTCGCGATTTGGTGATGTAAAATAAATGTCGATTAAATTTTCACTTTAAATAGAAAATAATAATTAAGGGGTATATAAAACTCTTATAAATCAATATTTCTTTCTTTTTTAGTTTATTTGTTTTGTGAATTTTGCCACCGAAAAATTTAATGTCATTTTTTCTCTTTGAGAAAGCTAAATAAACTCAACAAAAATAGTAAATTGATTTATAAATGTTTTATACTCCTTTAATTTTTATTTTCTATTTTAGTCAAAAATTTATTGCCAATTTCCAGATCGTGACAATTCAATTGAAAATTTAATATTTTGGTTGTATTATTTGGTTCATAAATAAGTATAAATTATGTTTATTTATCAACCAAAGCAGGTTTTATTAGAATTTTTCAACCAAAATAATAAAGTTCTTTCGAGAATTTTCAACCAGTTTCTTTCAAATATTTTGGTCCATATTACGATTTAAGCTACGATTTTTGTAAAAAATCGTTGATAGCAGTGCCTCCTTATACCGTAGGCGAGGCTGGCAAATACATAGGGGCGTTTCGATTTTTTGAAACTCAAGAGGTAGAGAGTGGTGCCTACACATGCTATAAAAATATGTAGGGGAAGTCAAAAATTATTATAAAATATACAATTTAAAATTCTAGCTTTAAGGTAAAATCTGTAGATTTCTTCCTATATTGGCCTCTTTTAAATTAAACTTCGAGTGAAACACTAAATTTTAACAGAGTTATTAATTAAAGCATCTGAAGTTTTAACTGAACATTCAACGCTAAAGTATTAATAGATTTGCCAGGGGGTCAAAAAGCTTAAAGCAGCGCTGGTTGATAGTTTTTTTTTCGAGAACGGCATCAAGCTATGAAAAGTTCGTTTAATAAAACATTTACCTTTATTATTGTAATAAAAACAATCGAATAGTGGTGTTTCATAAGCTTATTAATACGTAATTTTACAAGTTTTAGGTTATCAATGATAAGTGAAGGCAAATATCAAGAAGTAGAACAAGACATTGTGAAATTCCTCAAAGAAAACACTAATTATGAAGGTACTTAATACATTAAAATCATACTTTTTATGTAGATGGTAGTTATGGTCCAGTTTTAGTCCGTTTAGGTATCCCTTTTCCAATTGAATTGTTTTTTTATAAAAGCATGGCATTCTTGCGGCACCTACGATATGATGGATAGAAGTGGTGGTATTTGTACGGGTTTAATGTCAATGGAAACTAAAGACCCTGCTAATGCTGGTTTGGATGGTGCTATTAAAGTATAATTGCAACTCTCAAATTAAATTTCTTAGATGTTGAAAGATTTGCAAAATAAACATAGATGGGTGTCTTCAGCAGACTTTTGGACGTATATCAATCCGTGGTTTATTGTTTAGACTTACCAGTTGTGTTGCGATTAAAGAGATGGGAGGGCCAAAAATCAACTGGAAACCAGGTAACCATCCCTAAACAAAATATTATAAAGGCAGAGCTGAACTAAAAGAGGAAAGCAAATGTCCTGCACATGGCAGGTTACCAGACGCATCACAAGGAACAGAACATATTGTTGATGTATTTAGTAAAAGGATGGGGTTTACTGTACGAGAAACCGTGGCTTTAATAGGTGCTCATGTCCTGTATCTCTCTCTCTCTCATATTTTTTGTAGTGGAAGATGTCATGCGGATCGATCTGGTTACGTTGGTAAATGGGTACATAATCCGATCAAATTCAGCAACAAATAGTATATCCCCACAGTGATGGTTTTAGCTTCCATAATTTGACAAAGTTGAAATGGCTGCCTGTGAAAAGAGGTAATGTTGATCAATTTGAGACCGAAGATGGTAAATTGATGATGCTACCTTCTGATATGGCTATGTTGGAATCTCCTTGGAGAAAATATGTGGAGCTTTATGCTAAGGATCAAGAGACTTTTTATAAGGATTTTGCGAAAGCTTATGAGAAGTTAATGAACTTGGGATTTCATGAATCGAAATTATGATTAAATTTTTACTTTTAGGTTTCCCTAAAAATGTTTGAAATTTTGATTGAGATGCCAAAGTCGAAAAGCACACCCATAGAACAATTAGTTATTAAGCGTAAAAGTAAAGTGAGCAAAGTTAAGCTTCATAATCCGTTTAAAAGTAGTAAGAATGTCATTTTTGTTACCAATTAGCTAATAATAAGTGTAAGTCAATGGTAGCAGCTTTTAGTGATAAAAAAAGCCAGAAAAGAAGATTGGCTAAGAAAAAACTTGAAAATTGTAATTTGCATAACCATAATTTTAGATAGTAAAAAGCTTAAACTGATTTATGGTCAAAATCAAAAAAGTATCTTTAAAGTTATTTTTTAGTTTCGCAAGTTAATGATAATATGGGTGTTTATTTTCATTCATAGTAGTCCCGTTTTGATTCTCTTCTTAATTCAACCAAAGTTTTAATGATTATTGTTCAACCAATTATTCAATAAGTAAAATGGGTGAACGAAGATAAAGTGCCATCTTTGAAGTGAATGTATTAATTTTATTGTTTTTTTGAAAAAGTACCATATAATTATTTTGTATAATTCGTTCTTTTCATCTTTGTAGTATTTTGAATCTTGACATGAAGTGATATTCCGCTAATATCAATGAACCAAAACGAATAAAATATGCTTTGAAATGGTTAGAGTTTATTAGGAAGCAAAAATATATGGTGATTTAGGTTGCATTAGTGAACTATTCAAATTAAACACTCAATTCCAAAATCTTTGATAAAATTAAGTAAACAGCTTGTAATCTCATCATTTTCTGGTGGATAGAAAACATTTTCCTTATTCATTTAGTCTATTTTTTGTATCTAGGGTTAGGTTAACATTTTACGGCAAGACATCTGCAAAATTAAGTCTCAAAATTTCCAGAAACAAATTGTTAATTGAGATGGGCGAGTACATCGAAGAACAAATCGAAAGAATTGTAACAAGATCAATGACTAAGGCAGGAAAAGCCCAATTAATCAATCCTATTCGAATCAATAATAGTAATTTTGGTTGTGTTCATAAGTTTTCTATAGATAAGAATAAAAAATACAATTATCCACTTACAAAAGCTCAATTTGAAAAGAGAGAACAGATATGGCTAAGAAAGAGAAGATTTAAAAGGGATAAGAAAAGTTTTTTACTAATAATTTGATTTGTAGATACGAAAAAATTATATTTGTTTTATAGGGATTATAATTTAAGTATATTGTCAAGTTTATTTTTCTTTAGGTTATTATAAGCGTAATGTATTCAATAATATGGTTTCTATGTTTAGTTTATTAGAAATATCTAAACCTTTAAATAATAAAGTTGACGTTTCTGATACAAATGAAGAGATTTTCAATCTTTTTTCAGGCTTAAAGTTTGATTAAATATTTATTATTCGATAGAGTTTGTTTTAAATTATAAAACGATAATTTTAAAAGCCTTGATATATAATATACTACTCATATTATATTGTATCATTGTTTTAATCTTATTTATCTGAATTTAGAGATGATTGTAAAATCGAATGGTATAAGTGGTTTAATTAATAATCGGGCTAAATGAAGATGTATATACCATTTGACCCACACATCTCTTCTCTTTTGCACATTCTAAAGAAAAATGAAGCTAAAATCTTTTATTTGTAAAATATAGATTGTATCAAATGAATCAATCAAATAAGCACAACCGTATTTATAATAAAACACTTGTGTCTCCAACTTATCTTACTTTGTCTTTTTTAAACAGACAATAGGTGATAAGTAGCCAAATGATTTAGGATTCTTGATGAATAAAAGCCTCATTTGATAAATCAATCTAGAAACAATAATTCACGCTATAAATTGAATCCCTTGTTATAAAAATAGGTGGATTTCCTGCTAAATATAATCAAAGGAATTTAAAATAAAACATGAATTATGAATCTATTAATATAAATTAAATTATAAGCTTTTCCAAATCAGGAATAAATTCTTCTTTAATCCTACAATGAAAACCATCAACTTCCAATGTATATTCTCTAAATATAGCATAATTTTCTAATCTACCTACACTGTGAAGTATAAATGTAGGCAACTTTTGTAAAAATCTAATCAATTATAATAATTAGAAAAATAACCGAAACATTTGTCCTACAGAAAGATTATTATCTATCATTATAGTCAATATTTCATGTGAAATGGTAATAAGACTAGTGGCACAACATAAAATCTATAAAACATCAATCTTTTAGATGAAAACTTTATTCCTACATTTCAAATTAACTCTTCTATTAACTAAATTACAACTCATGCTTTTCTGAATTTCATTGCTAATAACTTGTACTTCGATAAGATTATTAAAATAAGCACTAACCCCAAGATGAACAAAAGTTTTATGAGGAGATACCTCAAGATTCTCTGCAAGCTACCGTTTGAAGTTAAACAAATTCTTTCTATAGGACTAAAATTGCCATTTAAAATAACACTCGTTTGAGTGCTCGATATTAGGTCTCCAAAATGGTTGCTTTCTTCGATTACGTTCTCTTCTTTATGAATTGAAATCATTGATCAACCTCTAGACGTCAACACGGATACGGATATGGATATCCATGGATATTTAAATTTTCTGTTCGGATATCCACGGATATGTCACGTGATATCCACAAATATCATACGCCATATCCGCGGATATCCATGGATATATACTATTTTTAGAATCAATAATAAACTAAAGTTATAGCTTGTCCACTAAATAGGCGCACAAATTACCATAAGCATTTCTACTGCTTTTTAATATAAAAGTCTGGTTTAATTTAACTTCAATAAATAGAAAAAAATATTTACAATAATATTCTATAATTTAATTTTTCTAATAAACATTTTATTCATGCTACTAGGGCAAAAATGAGTTGCACCCAAAAAAGACGATTTTCTTTATTGAAAATCAAGCAAATTTTACTAATATAATTACGATTGATGATTTTGTAGTTCAAAATATAAAGAAAAGCACAATATATGATACTATTAAAGTATATAAACATCATTTAAACTGGGTTACAATAATATCACTATTAGTCTGATCTTAAAATGGCCTATTTAAGATTATGGCGTCATTTTGAGCTGCTTTATGAAAATCGCAAACATCATTTGATAAACGAATAAAACCAAAATTTTTAAAGAAAGTCATATCTAAAATAAACTTAATAAATCTGGCATAAATACGAGTGCATCATGAAAAATTTCAAGTACGCAAAAGAGTATAAAAGTATATCAAAATTTGTATGTCGCTTTGCTTGCAAAAAATGGTCGAGAAAAAGATCCAAAATCGACAATGAAATTATGTCAATGTTAATGGCGATCAATTATTAATACAACGATATTGTGATAATAAAGTTCATAAAGATATCGAATATTATATGATATTAACATCACATTTACTATTTTTCAAAATATTGTGACTTGAAAGTCAATTTGGAAGTATTTCGGAGCCTTTTATAAAAGGACAATATCTGGATAGAGGAAAAATTAATAGACACAGTATTTATGGCAGATTTATTTATAGGTATGACAATAATTGCTTTTTAAAATTTTGACATCTTTTCATTTATATTTATTTTTAAAATAGTGTGCATCATTTTTTAGCTTATCAAATCCAATTTGCTGCAAAATTGGAAAGTTCACCAAATTTTACACAAACAAAGAAGAAGGCGATGCTTTGATTTATTTGTGAAAGAAAGTATTATAAACATATGAATACCGTAAAAAGTTGAATTGATTCAAGTATATTTTGAGTAGAACTTAAAGAAATGAAACGGGGATTTAGCCAACTTGACATCTTTGATAAATAATTGTATATCTTGAATAAAACATCAGTAAAAAATCTCTAAATATGTATTTTAATATTCATCAATCAATTAAATAATAAATAAAATTTCACAATTTTGCGTTTATTTTTGATCGAAATGTTTTATTTTCATTTTTGTGCTCTTATTTAGTGGAGCATCTATATCTTGTAAAAGTACATCAGGAAGATAGTGATTAAAAATTTTAGAGCATTGTGATGGAAAAAATTCCATTGGGCCAACCCCATCGGATGTGAATCATTTTGGATTTTATGAAATAAGGTTCATGTTAAAAATCATTTTTAAACAAAACCTCGCTTCAATTCGTTTATCATCATTATTTTTGTAATTAAAGTAATTTTTATAAAAATAGCAGAAAAATTTCCGTGGGAGGGGAATTAATTTCACTTTCTGTGCGTGAGATGAGAATTAGTCTAGTGAAAGTTCGATGGGATAGGAACAAAATATAATCCTATCGCAATGTTCTATTTTATGAAAATCAAAAATTAGCTCGAAAGTTTTGAAACTTTCTAGAGTATCAGGGGATAAATTTTTACAGGGGTTACACTATAAAAAAGAATAACTCACTTCAATGTCTAAAGTTTTAAATTATTAATCAAGGGTACTTTTAATTTTGATCTTTTTAGGATGTCAGATTATCTTATCCCTGATGAATTTGCCAATCTTTCGTTAGAAGAAATCAAATTTATAAGAAAAACAACTCCTATTTTGGCCGATATTAAATTATTTCAACGTCTAATGTGTTACCTAAATCATCTTCAGATGATGTAAATTTAACTCCAACTTCAACAGGCAGAATGGTTTCAAAATCATCTAAAAAATCGGGTTCCCGGACTTTTGGATTAAAGTTGATTTTTTGATTCGTAATATTTGAACTAAAATCAAATGTCTTAATTATTTTATAAAACTATCATTATAGTGAATGTATTTAATATAATTTTCAATTAAATTTATTTTGCAACAAAAAGAATTATTTTGATTATTTTAAATTTATTATTAATAACTTATTTGGTTGAAGTTTAGTATAGGTTTCGCATAAACCTTAACCCCAAAAAAATGGAAAATGACGCAAGAACAATACCACCAATCTCTGAATTAGTGGATTTATTTTTTAATGAAGAGTGTTGTATAAGTTTCTTGTTTGAAAAAGAGGTTTTTTACAGGGAGAGTATTTGTCAGGCTTGTGGTACTATAATGAGACTTCATTTAAGAAAAGCGATCTTTCAGTGTGGAAAAAGAGAGTGTAGGAAAGGTATTTCCATTAGAAAAGGTTCTTTTTTTATTGGACACAAGCTACCTTGTTCAAAGATTTTGTTTCTTGGGTATCTGTGGTTGACAAAAGTCTCCATCTCTTCTGCTTTGTTGATCAGTGGATGCATTAAACCTATAATCTCATCATTTTATGGACACTTTCACCAGTTAGTAGCTGATTCTTTGGAGTTAGAGGACTGTATAATTGGTGGAGATAGATGAGACCAAGTTGGGTAAAAGAAACTATAATAGAGACCACAGGGTTGAGGGGGTGTGTGTTATTGGTGGTATTGAGAGGACCGAAGAGGTAAAGTTGTTCTTAGCAAGACTTGAGGATAAGTCAGCAAATACACTTGAGGATGTTATAAGGAGATATGTGAGGCACCTGTCTATTATACATACGGACATGTGGAGAGGATACTCACAACTTGCTTCAGATGGTATGTTTTCTCATTCAGTTGTTAACCATTCCAAGAATTTTAAGGATCCAATAACCGGTGTGCATACAAATACAATTGAAGAGACTTGGAATGGTTTGAAGATGCAGATCAAGCCAAGAAATAGGACAAGAAGTGAAATTGAGTACCACTTATGAGAATTCATTTGGAGGAAAGTCAATAGAAATGGCTTGTGGAAAGCGTTTATTAATCCGCTGAGAGATATTTCATATGAATAAACAAGATTTTTTTATTTTTATTTTAACGGTTAGGGTTGGAATTAGGGTTATGCGAAACCTATACTAAATCAGATCCAAAAGCTCCCTTATTCCCAGCCGATTATTACGGGAACTTAAAATCTTGCTTCACAATTTTTAAAAGTTCACGGAATCACTAATGAAAACGAAATTAGTTCAGATTAAATAACTTTAGATAATAATTTAGCATTAAAGAAAAAGAGTTTCAATATTAAAGAACAAGTGAAATGTCTAAATGCCATTACCGAATATATATTTGATAACAAACAGCCTTTCAATTTAATCGACTAAACAGCTTTCAGAAAACTATTATCGATCCTTGTTCTTTCATTTGAATGTCCCAGTGGTGCTACAATAGCTAGTTGTATATCTGATAACTTTAAATCAAAAGAATCCTGGCTCGAAGGAATTTTAAACAAGATGCAGGAATAAGATGCTCTTACTTTAGATGGTTGAAGTTCAAGATCAATGACTGGATTTATAGTAATCAAAATCCATTGGATCGACTCAAATTGGAAATTGCAGAGTTCTATATTAGATTTTGTACATTTCCCTTTTCCTCATGATACGAATAATACCTTTGAAATTATCAAAAAGGTCTTAAATTAATATAATATTATGAACTTGGTACAGACAATCACGACTGACAGTGCATCTGAAATGTCACCAGCTATGAATTTACTAAGTAAAGAAATATATAATGAATTCAATTATGAGTTAAATCCGGCATGGCATGTACGATGTGTATGTCATATTATTAATAGAGCTTTTTAAGATGCTTTAAAGATTTTAAAACTTTACACAAAAAAACTAAGAAGTTTATTGATTATTATAAGACATAGTAGCGCAATGAGATTAGAGCTTAAGAGATTACAAGAAATTTACAAATTTGTTGATCCACCAAATATTGATGTCGAGAATAGATGGAAGTCTACATTCGTAATGATCGAAAAATCGTATAATCTAAAGCATATATTTGATGAAATGGTTAAAAACAAAGTATTCAATTCTAAATTAAATGAATTTGCGATATCTGAAGCTGATTGGAATATGATGGATGTATTTAGAAGATTTTTTTACTTGGAAAAACAATTCACTACTGTTGCAAGTGCGAAAAGTTACCCTACTCTTTCTGTTCAGCCATTAATTTATAAGTATCTGATGCGTTACTGTAAAGAAACTATATCCGAATTTGAAGGTACTTTTGAATCTCTTAGAGAAGCAGCATATTTAATGAAAGAAAATCTAGAAAGTGATATGGAAAAAATTTCTCTCTTCTTAGATCCCAGACAATCGAATGCTAAAACAAGTTCTGATAGTCTAATGAAGGTGAGATGTATTTTAAAAACAGAATATGGCTATATATTCAAAGTGCATCAGATCCCTAAAAAAGATTACTGTTTAGTTTCGAAGATGAAGACCCAGATGGAGATGAAATAAAAGATTACATGGATTTAACTAAGAAGAATGAAAATGTAAAAGACATTATTCAATGGTGAAAAGAAAAATCAAAGACTAAGTTCCCATATTTATCATTATTGGCAAAGGATACTGTTACGATTCGGCCTAGGGCCAAAGCACTTTTTGGAGAAGATTCGCTGTTGTTTATACTTAGTTCGAATAACCTCGCCGCCTCCATTCCAACTAGATGTCATTTTACTTCCATGTGAGGTTTATATATCCATCTACCTAGTTGGCGGGCTAACAGCTCAATACTTTTGAAGGCACCACCAGGTACAGTCTCGGCTGTACCGCAGGGTGAAATAACGGGATACTAGGTTCAGTCACGTTGACCTAATCCTTGGTATTATAGTCCTCATCTGAGCTACCAGACTTAGTAGACTACACTTCACTCGTAGCTACTCGAGTGGAAACAATGTCAATAATATAAAGGCACAAACGGTGGCTTATCCAAAACATAGGATTAAGCAATTCCAAATGTTGTACGCCATGCGTTTCAGGATGAAACGCTCCAACAAAAACAATATATTGAATGTAATGACTTTTTTAAAAAAATAAACTTATTTGACTGCAGATCATTGACAAACATCCTATTTGTAGAAAACAAAATAGGAAATTGCCAACGAGGGTAATTCATCACAGATACATTAATGGTATGTGCTTCATCTGAATCTGCATTCTCAGATAGCGGTCAAACAACCACAGCAAAAGGAAGCAAAAGGACTACAGAAAATCTTGAAATTCTAATGAAATTGAGATCTTGGAACAGATTGTCTGAAAATTTAAAAAAGAAGCAACTTTATAAAAAAGTGTTGCCATTAATCATTATCTATTTATTAAACTATTCTTATCCAAATTTACTTTAAATAATAAAAGGTTTAGTAGTTTACTTTATAGATGTGCTCCAACAATTATTTTTCGCAATCTCTAAAAATAAAAAAACGAGAGGTGTAGACGCAGTATTTCAAAGCTTCTGTTTTTTATGACGAACTTCTTATTCACTATAAACAGTTAATGATTTGGTGTAGACGTTGACACGGATATGAATATCCATGCATATTTAAAATTTTGATTTGTCTTTATTGACATGTTTATGATGAAACAAATTTTTTACTAAAGTCAACATTCATGCATTGATTCAAATTCATTAATTAGGGATTGTTTGTGTATTTTTTATGTAGAGTACAAATAAAAAATATTATTATACTTATTTCAGTGAACAAAATTTATGTGATTCATTTTTTAAGTTATACATTCTTTTGTAAATCAAAGTGTAAAATAAATTGACATCAATCGATGTTTTGATTCAATAAATTATGCAAGTTTCAATCAGATTTTATAAAAGGATATAATGAGCATCGAAATTCCAATAAAAATACAAAAATGCAACTAACAATTTTCATCTTTATAAGGAGCTTCATAAAAAGCCAAGTTACAGAAAGTCAGCTTACAGCCATAATGGGCCAATATAATCAATCTAATGATGAAGCTATAACTTGCAGCAAGGCAACTCCGTTGATAAATCAAGCAATGTCACGATATGGAATCAACACAAAGCCAGCCATGGCAATAATGTTATCTAACATCAAGATCGAATCAGCTAATTTACAATACAAGAAAAACAAAGTACCAGGAAGATTAGGACAAGGTACTAGGTGTATGTTGATGCCCGATAATTTATTGTTATTCGCTAAAGATCAAGGCAAAGCCTTGGGTAATAGGAAATTGCAATCTTATGAACAAGTTTATTCGGAAACCAATCAACAAAAAGTGGAAATTTTGGATATTTTGAACGCTGATGAATTAAGCTTTTTGCCTTGTGCTTGGTGGATTAAATTTGGCGCTTCACTTGCTAAACCTACTTGTAAAGATGCACTTTCATTGATTAACCAAGGAACAGATCAAGCTATCAATAATTATTTCATTAACTGTATGGGAGTAGAAAATACAACAGAGCGATTACAAACTTACAAAGATGCTTTAAATAAATTATAATCTATTTTGAATAAATTGTAGAAAATTTATTAGACTGTAGAAAATTTCATAAAGCTTACTCTTCGGGTGTTTCTGGCGCTTTTGGCATGACAAACCAATCTGTAACAGAAAAGAATTTCTTTTCGTCTTTTGAGCCATAGACTTTTCCTTCACACCAAGAGAGATAACAAAATCTTTGCGTACTCTTAAACTGATGAATAGCAATAAAGATGACTAATCCTAATTGAACTTCTAGATTCTTAGCATAAATTAAACCTTTCAATGCATCGCTAACATCCTTGCGAGTAAAAGGTAGTTGACTGTTGGTCAAGTTTTGAGCAAAAGTTGGTAAGGTTCCTTCTATTTCTTGAGGATAAAATTCTCCTGATGGTCTGAATCTTTCGCCTTGAACTAAATATAATGAAGAGATTAATACGAATTTCATTAGGGAAAAGCAAAGTCCATCCTCTACTTATACTTTTTAGTTTGTTATCGTAAACTGTTTTTATCAATAATTCGTCTATTCTTTACTGGTACTATTTGTTTATTTTAAAACATTAATTGTATTTATTAATGGCAGACTATTTTCTATAATTGCATCTTAGCACTATATGAATTGGAATTTTTACTGAAATAGTTAGTGTTATAATTATACAACTTTTGTTCAACTAACCTACAAATGGCTTAGAGAATATCTCCAGGATTGACAAAAAACCACACAAGAATGCAAATGGCTAGCTTAATGTTTATTAATCACAACGATCAAAATATTCACAATAAGGGAAAATATATTAAAATATACATTAAAATAACTCATACTGATACTTCTTAACGAAGTCTTGCACCTCGTTCAACGTGATCCAGCTTTTATAATCGATAAGCTGCAGGAATTCCTTTTCAATAATCAAGATCTCTTTTTGTGAAAAAAGCAAGCAAACGTCAGCGACCCAATTCAGATGAATCTTATGATCACCAAACAATTTTGAAGCGACCAAGATAGCGCCAACGAACAATCTATGTTTCGTGCCATAGGGAAGAGTGGAGTTGGTTAATTTGATTCGCTCTAAATAAATCAAAGAAACAATACCAGCCAATTTACCTAATCTCCATTTCGCTAATACCTTGTTAATAAATAAGATGAATTCCGGGTATTGCCTCCTCTGTAATGGCGGAGAACATGATATCAATGAACCCATTAACTCAGCTAAGAAGTTGATATAATTGGTGGTAGGCTGAAATTCCTTCTTTATATAATGGGTTTTCTGTGAATTAAGTCCTTTAATTTGATTAACCATAGGTTGAAAACGATATACTATTTCGGTTGGCGAGCCTGTAGGTGTAATACTTTCCTGGGATGATATTAAGGATGGCACTTCCAGACATTCTACATAGTTGTTGCTCATTTTTATGCTAGTGAAATTATTTTCTTGTTTTTATACATAAAAATTGACCAAGCCCTAATTAAATTAGAATAAAGTCAGTTGACCCGAAAATGGTTGAAATCGAAGGAGAATTCTAAGGTTCTTCGGTTTGTATTATTGATTTGCGACTCAAATAAGCTTTGTTTCTTCTTGTATGAATGACCTTTATTCTTCTATGGGTGTGGATTCCATTCCAGATTTCTTCGTTTTTCGCCATCTATTGTTTCGCCATAGGGAACTTTATTGAGTCATGTGTTTTTTGGGATCGCTAATTTCAAGCGCTAACTATAAACGAGCTGGTGAAATCAAAGTAGTAAACATCAAAAAGAACTTAGAAAATCGATAAATTGAAGTTAACGCCTTTTCATTAATCCATTTTCTATTAAAATTTTAGAATCAACTGAAAGCTTCTTGAGAAAATCCCTGTTTCATAAAATAAATTAATCCTTTATCTTCCATGTTTCGATTTCATCGAGGCTTATCCTTTCCAAGTTGGATCAAGCCCCTTCTACTCCACACCGAATCTAAATAGAAATGGGCTGTTTTGTATCGATAAAAAGACCGATCTAGCCTTATAGAGAAACGTATACCGAAATTAATTGTTATTCAAAATTGCAAACAATGGTTGATTTGTAAAATTGCATTTGCCATTCTAAAACAAACGGCTAAAACTAAAATACATCCCGAAAAAGTGGGAATGAAAATCGATCTAATAAATATGCTTTATTATGGAAGCGCATATGCTTTTTTGCCATTTTCCTAAAGAAATCAAACAAACTTGTGATTACATTAATGACACAGATGTGATCTAAATCTCTAAAATATTCATTATAATCCAAAGCATAGCTATAAATGTTATCAAAATCAACAATACCCAACTACGAAGTCATCTGGGATAGCAAACCCGACATAATCAGGTATATAACCGCAACTCTTGTCTGTCTTCTTCAATAATAAACTTGTTACTTTGATGCTGTTGGGTTTAAATGTGTTCAACTTTTGCAACAATTTGATCATAGTTTTGCCGGTATCAACGATATCTTCCACAATCAATAGATCCTTAAAGAATTATCAATTCGTGGGAGGAATCAAACCTTTCCAGCAAATTCACTACATTCCTTATCCGTCATACTGATATTGACTTCACCGGTACTTCCATCGTTATGATAGCTTCTTACTTTGATGAATTCGAGAATTAATGGGACACTTCGGCCTTGCATGGTATTGTTTTTCTTAATCTCATTAACCAAATCAGCAAAAAACTGATGGCCACCTTTAAGTACACAACAAACAACTACAAAAAATTATGAATTTCGAGGTACCTAAACTTCCTTTTGTATCTTCAACTATTAATCTCGCTAATTTCTCAATTCTATCCTACAAAAATGATTGGATTAAAAACTTTTGGGATACCATTATGACACCATGAGGTATCAATATACTTTCAAGATCTTTTTTGTAATGTTCTGGAATTACAAAATGGTCTAATGAGTATTTAAATGATTCTGGTGTGATGTCTATCCAATCTTTGCTTTCCATTTCAACTAATTTTTATCGAACTTGGAGCGACTAAAATTTGCTCAAATCGTTTTGAAGTCATAAATGAGACTTGACTGGATGCAAAAGATAAAATCCTTCATAAAACAGCATTTTCCAGAGACGAAAGGCTGTTTAAAAAACATGAAATATTTTCTACAATCTTTTTAGTCTTATGGATAGCTAGTTTGCTCGAAATGTGTGCCAGATTTAATAAATTGATTTTTATTCCATAAAATTCAAACCAAATATTATATTTTATTAACAATCTTCCGACACTCTCTTGCCATATGCATATTTATGGTCGTTTGGAGCATATTTTATAAGTTTATACGAACATAAATGATTTTCCAATTGAGTTTCCGAACAAAAAGTGACATGTTTATTTGTGTCGAACCATACTTCTTTATGAATATGGGAAAATTGCAAGCTTTTAGGTGGGAGATGTGGTATTGGATCTCTTTGATTCACATAGCGAACTTTAGTTTCTAAGTTGGTGTTGATGATTTTAGCAAACTCTTTGTTTCCTACTCTCGGGCTTCCATAAGTATATAATTCCATTGTACTCCAACTTATTCCTAATTCATATTTAGCGAATAGCAAGGCTAGTGTAGCTGCAGCGCCGCCAAGACTATGGCCTACAAAAATAATCTTTCTGTAGCTATTTCCTTCTAGCAGCTTCTCTAAAAGAGGATTATACCTTGCCTTGAGCCTATGTACAACATCCAAGAACCCTCTATGCACTTCAACATCAGTGCTGACGCCATTTAACCCGATCTGAGTGAAGCGAAATTTGACGTCAGAAAATCAATTTTGGACATTATTCATACCTCTAAATGTCATTATAATCGAATCCTTTTGCTTCTTTATAAACATAAAATCATTTTTATCTTCGAATACTAATACTTCTTCTTTTGCTTCGTCGCAATATTTTACACAGGTCCATTCTTGTATTTTATCTGGCATGCAATATGCTGCCCCTGCATATTTCACATAATATTCGGATTGTTGTTGTAAAAATGAATCATTTCTAGTTATATTTATTGTTATGGTGGTTGTTTTGCTTAGTAGTAGAAGTACTTTCATTTTGTTTGCAATTTTTTAGATCAGGCTTTTATTTCAAATTTCATACACTTTTAGGAATGTTTTTGTTACAACGAATTTTGATCTCCCTTTCATAATATCATCTATTTAGATACAATATTAAGTTTCCTGATATAATTTGTATCCTTTATCCAGTTTTAAAATCTTTATGTATACTTATCAAAAAATCATATTACAACCAACAGACAACTTATTTACAGCCATGTGGTATCTATTTTCCATACGCGTAAACATGATCGACAGGGCTCATCCCCAGGATCAAAGTCGAACATCCAGAATCTTCTAAATTAACTTCTGAGCAAAAATGCAAATGATCATCTGTATCGAGCTAAAATTCTCTGTGTATATGCGAAAAAGTTAGAAGCTTAGGCACTGCTTGAGGAACTATGTCTCTTTTATTCACATATCTAACTTTGTTCTTGACATTTGCATTTATCTCATTTACAAATTCTTTATTTCGTGTTCTTGGTTGTCCGTACGTGTACAACTCTAACTTGCTCCATTCTATTCCTAATTCATATTGTGCAAATATTAGGGCGTTCCGCGCAGAGAGACACTCGAACTTTGTATAATTACGCCTTTAATAATATACTAATAATATCAAGGCTTTTAGATTAATTTATATATACTACAAGCTTTATTTATAAATAATTATATTTTGAATATTATTATGAATAGCTTGCAAAAATTAAAAGATTCAATTTCAGATAAAGAACAGCGGATTTTCATCAAATTTGGCGTAATTCTGGGACACAGTTCTGGGATGTCATAAAGAATATTTGTACTTCAATCTAAATATGAAAAAAATAGAATGCTAATATTAGCAATGGATTTTCAAGGTGTTGCTTATTGGAAGCTCTGTGTTCCTAAAGAGACTGTAACTTCAGATGTCTATAAAAACTTCCTAGTTGAATTATTAGACAAATGGTTACCTGATAAGAAATTCAAGGTACCTATAATATTACATGATAATGCTAGGCCACATAAATCAAATCTTATAAAGCAGTATTTTATTGATGAAAATATTCGGGTTTGGGATCATCCTGCCTATAGCACTGATATTAGCCCACCTGATTTCAATTGTTTTGGGCAATTAAAAAAGAAAATATTTACGACGATTGGAATGAACTAGAAATTCAGCTAGAAAGTGCAATTCAGGAGCTTAATGCTAAAGATTTTATGAATGGTATCCAGAAGTTACCCGAAAGATGGAGAAGTGTAATAGATGTAGAAGGATTGCATCTATAAACATAGTAATTTTTAACTTTATATCTTTTATAGTAAATTTTTTATTTAATTTTTTTCGAATGTCTCTTTGCTCGGAACGACCTAATAATAAAGCAATGGAAGCTGAAGCTCCCCCTAGACTATGTCCTACAAAAATTATCTGAGCAATCTTCGATCATTTCTTTTAATACGGAGGTGTACCTGTTCTTCAACCTCTTTACAATGTCCAAGAAGTCAAAATGAGCGATCGCATTTTTAAGCCCTGGAATAGTAAGAGGAACAGGAATAAAACTTAGATCACTTAACCAATTATCCAAATTGTAAGAGCCTCTAAATGATAATATTATCAAACTGTCTTGTTTTTTATAAACATAAAATCTTTTCGCTGTTCAATAACTACTGTGCTTTCAGAATCGTTTTCCCATTGCTTTAGTTTGTTAGAAGAATAATAAGTTGCTCCTGCATATTTTACGTAACATTCGGGCCAACTTTGTAACATTAACACGTCGATGTTCGTTGTATCCATTTTGATATATTGATTTACTGCATATGGATTTGGGGAATAAACTGTAGTTTGACTGTTCATCTAAACTTCTAGTATTAGCTGTTAGTATTGATAATAAGTTCATTAAGTTTTTTATAAATATTTTTCGATTCAGCCAATATCATTTTTACAATTTTTAGCCATACAAGTTTTAGAGCAATTTTCAAAATTAGATTTGTTTAAATTCTATTATTTTTAAAAAATCAAAGAAATATTCCTTCGATATTTTATTAAAATTTAGCGACAAAGGATATAATGAATATCCATCTTAGGCAAAAGTGATTACATATATTTTTACCTAAAACATTAATTCCTTGCCTGTTAATTTTTTTCTAAATCACACTTTATGAGTATTAAATAAATAATATATCCAATCCAGAGCCTATTGTGTAGCTTGAGACTTGAAAACTTATATATATAAAATTTATATAAATACTTATTATTTTTCTAAAAAATTACGTTAAAATTCAAAACAGCCCATTTTACCAAGAGCTTTAAAAGTTTGAGATTTATTTTTCAAGAACGAAACTCCCTCATTGTTGTAAGGTAAAGAGTTAAATTAAAATCATTTTTATCGAAAATATGACTTTATATGTCGCCCTTGTCATTTGATTCCTATATATCAGACTGTAGCTTTTTCGTCAAGCAACTGTGTCGGGAGTCGGCTCCACCAACGACTCTATTCGCTTGTAGAACACAATAATGCTTTTCCTTTTTTCTATAAAAAGTATTACATCCAATATGGCACTTTATTTTCGTTCAGAATAGTCCCTTTATTAAATAATTGGTTGAACAAGAGTGAGAATAGTCTAGATTCATTAAAAATTTGGTTGAATTAAGAAGAGAATCAAAAAGGGACTACTCTAAACGAAAATAAATTGCCATATGGGACAAAATTTTTGAAGCCTCGATTATAATTCTAATAGAAGTTAAATAAAAAAATAAAAGTCAATAATAAATATTGTCGTAAAACGACAAAATATAAAGAGTAAAAATATATATGGCCATTTTTTCGTAAAAAGACCATTATTTTATTATTTAAAAATAAAATAAAAATATTGGACAAGTTGTGATAAAGATTAAAGACTACTGTATTAGGCCATCGAATAATCGGATCGGTCAACCTGAATGTATATGCAGTCGGTAGGGTGCCACTATGCTCAAACGAGACTCTTAGTAGTATAGGTTCCTACTCATTCGCTAATGACAGAAAACTCGAAGTTTTTTACATCGAATCCATCACAGTACTTGTGATTTTACTTGGATTCGACTTCTATTTATACTTTTCGCACATAAAGAGTGGATAATTGGTTTGAAACCAATTATTGGCGCATTGATGATTCTGAAACAACTTAATAAGGATGCATAAAAGTACGGAGCATGATGAATTAAGATGCATAAAATTGCGGATACAACTTATAAGCATGCATAAAGAGGCGATATTAATTAATAAGCATACATAGACGGTCTTAGGCTAACTAATAACAATGCATGAATATGCATAAGTAATTATATTGAACTGAAAAAAAACTTCATGCAAACAAATATTGACTTGAAACATGATGAATTGATGATTTTGAACAGAAACAAATTAATGCACCACTGTGCAAATGAAGAACCAACAAATAATTAAATGAAATTTATTAAGGCCCAGCAAATAATGAATCGGGACGGGAACTGAGGAGAATAAAGAGGGCCCAGACAAGATAACAGTCTTTTTTCCTATAAATATGTTTTTTGCAATAAACATAATCTTCTACTAAATTAAAGTAAAATGAAAGCACAATTAACCGAAATAAATGATGCAACAATTCCTGGTATGAAATTCTTTACAAAAAGATTCACAATAATAGAAAACATCAGGAAACTGCATTCAAATGCAAAAATAAACCAAAAAAGTAATATATTGTCTGTTCTGGCTTATAAAAGCTTAAAAGGACTTTTAAGAAAAATGAAATGAAATTTGTCTGATTCACAGTTCAAAATTGCAAGAAATAAAAGAAAACAAGGTAGAATATCTTTAGATAATTATCAGCACTATGTTCCTTATAGTCAAAGAAAATTAGATCAAGGTGTAGTGGGTAAAATAATTGAATATCTAAATAAATATTCGAGGGAATCCCCGCATGAGAATGGTGTAAAATATTTGGAAAAACCAAAAAAGAGATCTATAGATCATATATAAATGATGGTAATTTTAATATTACATATGGGACATTTATAAAATATTGTCCTAAAAGCTATAAAAAAGGTGAAAAGTGGACTGATGTTTGTGGAATTTGTGAGCTTAGTAAAAACATATTAAAAAGAAATTACTCATCATTAAGTGTTGAAGAAAAAGAGGAATTTATTAAAACCAAAGAAATATATCAAATGCATCGTCAGGGGGTTGAAAATCAAAAAGAACAATTTAATCTTCTAAAAGATAATTTAAGTGACAAGTCCTGTATCCTTATACTTGACTATAAGGAAAATTTCAAGTTATCTTATGGTGGTCATGAAGTTGGCCAGGACTTTTACGAAAAGAGACAGATTACATGTTTAGGTGCATGTTTAATCTTTAAAAATAATGGATCAGTGTTGAGACATTATATGAATCTATTATCGGAAATATTATCCCATGATTCACTATTTTCTTCTGAGGCTTTGGATCGTATAGTTGGCCATTTAAAGGGTTTAGGATACGAATTTGTCAATGTATTCACAGATTGTGGTCCTCATTTTAGGTCTAAAGAGTTCCTTTATAATGCGAAGAATTTATCTGATAAGTACAGTCTCAATATCTCCGTTAACTTTTTTGGTGAGCATCATGGTAAGAGTGGCGTAGATGGAATGTTTGGTAAACTTAGCATTGTTTTTAAAACAATTGATTACAAATATGAAATCAATAATATTTATGAGCTAAAAGAAGCATTTGAGAATGAATTTAAATTTAGGCACTGTAATGATGTATTCTTTGAGGTTTATGAAAGAAAATCTAGACCAAAGTTTATCAAAAAAATGAAAATTAATGGACTTAAAAAGATTATGTCATTCTTATTTATAAAAGGTTCTTGTTTCTTTACTTATTTGACAAGAATTAATGAGGATTACAAGGAATTTGAACCAAAAGATGAATCAAAATAAGACACTAGAGAAACATTGTATACACCTAAAAGATGCTTTGCCTCAAGAATTAAGAGGTTTTTTAATAATAATATACATAAAATATTGAAGGCACGAGTCGGATAGTTGTAAAACTGTGGATTATTTAGGGGTACTTATTTATGGCTTAGGGGCCGAGTACACCCTCCCTCTTGATATTTAATCCTGCATATTACACTATCTTTAAATTAGCTTTCATTTTAAATTGTTTTATATTTATTATTTTTTAAATAAATTTATAAATTATTATATTTTAAGTATTTATTAGCCTTTTTGTCTTCTCGAAAAGAATAGAACTTCTTTCGAAAATTTTGTCACATATTATGTTTCTAAGGTTTACCCGACTTAGCCCAACTCTAGAATTTGTTGAAAAAATTATCAAAGGTTAGCAGCAGAATGCGTCTAATTAGTCTAATACTAAGGATATTGTTTTTAACAAAGAGCTTTGCGTCACTCAACAGAATGAAAAGCCAAGGACATAGTGACCAGAAAATTGAGAAAACTCAATAGAACCGACCAAATTCTAAAAAATAGTTTAATATCGAAGCAGGTCGATGATCTACGTTTCAGATATTAAGCTGAAAAGAACAGATACTACACTTGATCTTAGCCAAAAGGCTTGAGAGGATTGTGTCGATCATTAATTAAGGTTTTGGCTCAGTAAAAAAGTTGAAGTTATGGGATCAATTCATTTTATTTTTACTAATCAAAAACTAAAAATCATTTTATTTATATACACTTTAAATAGCGATTTAACGCCTTGGATACTATGTATTACCAGAGTGTGCACCCCTTTTTAAATATAGTCCATTCTTAAAATCAATATTTTCGCAATATAATTGAAAAAGCTTATAAATAGAGAAAATTAGAATGCCTTAAGAGCGATTTAGGACACTATATTCTATAAAAATGGGGTTTGTATCTATTTACATAATTGAGTATAAACCTTAAATGTGTTTTCAGATTTTTTGAAAATTGGAAAATATACAGTGGCGACCACATTTTTTGGACCAAGATGGCTTTTTGGAATAACTTTTGAAATAATCGCATTAAAAATTGGGTTTTAATTTACAAAAATAAGATCAAAAATATATTGTTTAAAAAATAATCTGATTTTATTTAATCTTATTAGTTTTTATTATATCTTCATTTGGGTAAATATTATGTTTCATAAGTTTTGGGCTATTTAGTAAATTGTTAATAAAATCAATAAAAAATTTATAAGGAATAAATGATTATTATTTTTTGCATACCCTTTAGACTTAATTACTTCTGAGCAGCGTCTAGGCATTGACTCCACCAACTTTTCTAGTGTTTCTTGTCCAATATTTGCCCATTAATAAGCGAGATCATCTATGAGGCTTTCCTCTGAAGAGTGTTTTTTGGCACCAAACTTTTTTCCTAAGACATTCCAAAGATTTTCTATCGTATTTAAATCCTGTGACTGACTTGGCCATTCTAATATATGGAATTTATTTTTGGCCCAATCAGTCACCAATTTGGATGTATGCTTAGGATCATTGTCCTGTTGATAAATCCACCCAATAGGCATATTTACTTCAGCGCATGGTAGCATGTATTCTTTTATTATATCCAAATAGATGGTCTTGTCCATTATACCTTTTATTTGGGTGAGTGGACTTACACCCCCAAAATGGAAAGCGCCCCAAATGTTTACTGAACCGCCTCCATGCTTAACAGTGGGTTTTTGATATCGAGCATTAAACCTCTCGCCGTTGAGTCTTTTTATATAACGGATTCCATCGCTTCCAAACAAGTTGAACTTGGACACGTCACTCCAGAACACCTTTTTCCAATCATTTAAATCCAAAAATTGATGCTTTTTAGCAAAGTTTAATCTAGTCATCTTATTCTTATAACTGATGAAAGGTTTCTTTGCTGGAATTCTGTCATTAAGGCCCACATCTGCAAGAAGACCTTTAATAGTCGAGCTACTTAGTTTTAGGCCATATTCATCGGACATTTCATTGAAAATATCTATTGAGATTTTCTTAGGATCACCAACAGATTTTCGTTTTATCATAAAATCCTGTCTATTAGTTGTTTTTTAAGTACGCCTGATCTAGGAGCGTCAATAACACCTTTACCTTGTCTAAACTTCCTTACTATGTTTCATATTGTTGATTTGGGTACAAGATCTTTTGAAATATCAATATTTGAAACTCCTTTTTCTGACTTTTCAATTATTCGTTCACGAATATCAATGCAAGTATTAGGTCTGTTTTTCATTTTGAAATTCAGTTCTAATTTAATATGACTGATTTTACTCAACAAACATATTATTTTTAATTAAACTATTTAAGTAATTTGATTTTTCTAAATAGCCCAAAACTTATGAAACATAGTATTTACCCAAATGAAGATATAATTGTTGTGTTTAAGCCTAATAATAATGAGGATTTATTAGATCAACCTTAAACACTAAAAGTAAGACTAAGGACGCCTCAGAGAAGGCTATGGTCGGCTATATTTATAGTAAGGCAGCTGTTATTAAAGCCAAGGCAGCTGTTATTGATGGAAATATATTAAATCAGATAATAGTGAAATTATTGATTTAATTGAGGTCGTTAGCAATGTTCAAGAGCCTATTGAAATTGCCACACATAAATTAAATGGCTTAGTTGAGGCTAAAAATTAAGCCACAAAAATGGGATATAAATATACCATTATTTTTATTAAATTTAATTCTATTTTATTTTTATGTCCTCCTCAAAACCAATTACACGATCAACACAACTAGAATAAAAACTAATAAGATAAAATAAAATCAGACTATTTATTAAACAATAATTTTTGATCTTGTTTTTGTAAATTAAAACCCAATTTTTAATACAATTATTTCAAAAGTTATTCCAAAAATTCATCTTGGCCCAAAAAATATGGTCGCTACTGTAAGCACAATAAGTCAAAGAAATCGTATTTTTTACTTTTATAATACTTTTTATTTGTATAGAGTAAAAATTTTAATTCTCAATAAAGTCAACCGACTTATTAAGAATTATGTGGTACAATATGTTTGCAGTTTCTATTCTATAGCACTATATGTGTTTGGAGTCAAAAGTATTTCTACAAAAATGGGCTCTATAAAAATTTGAAAATAAAAAATTGTATAAAAATCAAGCAGTAAAAATATATATTCATACTTTTAATTAGATAAGTCGTAGATTTTGAGAAATGAATAAAAAATTCATTCAAAAATGAGAAATGTTAATACATTGCCCGTCAAAAGTGATTCAATGTTTGGGAAATTCGAACTTAAATGGTAATTCATGAATGAGTAAGACTTCGAGCAAGCCAATACTCATATGATAGATAGATACAGCCTTTGTCTATAACTTATCCAAATATTATAATATCTTTTAAATATTGATTGAGATATGATTTCTCAAAGTTGAAAGTAGGTGATTCTGTGTTTTGTCGAATTTTTTAAATTTACAAAATTTTCATTCTAGAACATTGTAAAATACCGCAAAATTGTTCATTTTTATTTCAAATCCTTAGCAGAAGGTATTAAGGCTTATTTGGTAAGACAAGAAGAATATTGAAAAAAAGTGAAATAAGAATTAACGAACTTGCTTTAAATGGAAAATCTTCGAGAAAAATAGCTGAAATTGTTGGAGTTTCACAAGCAATAGTGTCCAGAGTAATAAATAGAGTTGAGAAAAATACTCCAGATCCTATAATAGGTCGTCCTCGTGTCTTAGATAAGTATGATGAATAATATATTGGAAGTTTAGAAACAAGTGGTAAATGCTCCACCTCTACAGAAATACAGCAAGAACTCAAGACCTATGCAGGAATATCCGCCTCTTCGAGAACTATACTGCGCACATTAAAACGTAGCAACATCGTATCTAGATACAAAAAGAAATGCCCACAATTAAAAAAATCTCATCGTCGAGCAAGATCAGAATTTGAAAAAACACACAGAAATTGGGAAAATAAGGATTAGGATATGGTTATATGGTCAGATGAGACTAAAGTAAATCTAGAGGAATCTGATGGACGTGATAGAACTTTCAGAAAAATCGAGGAACCACTCAGAGATCACGATATTACTCAATCAAAAAAATTCGGTGGTGGATCAATTATGGTTTGGGGATGTATGCTTTCATCAGGTGTTGGGTAGCTTTATAGAATTTATGGCAGTGTTAATGCTGAGATATATGAGAGTATTCTGGATGACGAGCTAATGTATACAATTGACTTGTATGGCTTGGTCAAATCTAAAATTGTCTTTCAAAATGACAATGTATCCTCTCATACCGCTTCAAGTATAAAATAATGGCTCAAAAGGAACGAAATAAAGGTAATGAGATGGTCTGCACAATCTCCTGACCTTAACCCAATTGAGCATCTATGGGATCATATGAAAAGAGAGCTAAAAATTCAACCACCATGTAAAGACAAAGATGAACTTTTAGAGAGAATTCAAGATATATGGAACAATATTTCATCTGAAGTATGTCTTAAGCTTGTTAGTTCAATGCCTAGAAGACTCGAACAGATCTGAAAAACCAAGTGCGGGCACACAATCTATTGATTTTTCATTTTTAAAAAAATTCGTCAAAACACCGAATCACCTATTTCAACTTTGAGTAATCATATCTCTATCAATATTTAAATATAATTATAATATTTGGATAAGTTAGAGACAAAGTCTGTATCTATCTACCATATGAGTATTGGCTTGCTCGAAGTCTTACTCATTCATGAATTACCATTAAGTTCGAATTTTCCAAACACTGACTCACTTTTGATGGGCAGTGTATAAATGAAAACAGGTTTAAAAACACTATAAGGAGTAAGATTAAATAGGTAGACCTAAGCCATATATAAGTACTCCCAAATAATCCACATTCTAGCAACTATCAGACTCTAGCTTTCAATATTTTATGTATATTTTTATTAATAAAACATGATTTATGATTTTTTTGCTTTCAATTCCTTATAGACTTCACTCACCTTTATCGAATAAGAACAATAGCAAGCCGTTTTTATAAGACCATTATTTTTTTGATAAATTTTAGCCTAGATTCTCTTTCATTTTTTCACATCAATTTAATTCAATCCTATTTATAAGATAGAGAATTAACTGGAGAAATGTCAAAACAAATTCAATAAATTTTAAGAAAAAGCTATTTTCTTGTATAAAATTGTATTTATGTTTATAATGCAATTCATTTTTTGCAAAAGTTCTATTTGGAATTATAATCAAGGCTTCAAAAATTTAGTCTCATATAGACCAAAATTTTTGAAAGAAACCAATCATTTTGGTTGAAGAATTCAGTATAATTCTCGAAAGAACTTTATTATTTTGGTTGAAAAATTCTAATAATTACACAAAAACCTGCTTTGGTTGATAAATAAATATAAATTATACTTATTTATCAACCAAATAATACATATATTTTTTATTTCAACCAAAATATTAAGTTTTTTTCAAAAATTTTCTTCTATATGGGACAAAAGTTTTGAAGCATAATTCTATTCTAATTAGTCGAGGAATTTTAGTTTCTTGAATGCATAAAATAGTAAGAATGAAAATAAATTCAAATATTTATCAACTTTACTATCCATAAAATATCTCTCAGCTATATTTCTTGCCATTTTAATTGCTTCCTCAACCTTTTTTCACTATAATGCGCTAATATTCTAGAATTATAACCGAGGCTTCAAAAATTTTGTGCCATATGACTTATATTTATTTTCCAAGTTTCGGTCACTGATTCTTTCCAAGCTCAGTCTAAAAAGCAATTAAATGTATATGGATAAAAATGTTTGTCTATTTTGTGCTATATATAGGCGCAAAGAAATATTTTATTTATGATGTTTTATTAAAAAGCGTGATGTCAATACAAGATTGCAATTGCTCTTTTGGTCATTAGTAGATGTAGGTTTTTTGTGAATGAATGTCTCAAATGTTATGTAAAGCTGTATGTGACTCTAGATCAATTTAAAAAGAAAAGATCAGAGGTTTTGGGTTTTATATATAATATTATTTAAGTAATTATTGACAATTTCATTACAAAACTCCAATTTCAAAAGTTCAAACGGAAATGAAAAGAGCTAAGCATAGGATTTATTAGCAACCATGAAAAATCCTGGTCTCATATGCATAACTGTGATCTTTTACTTCAAACTTGAGTATCGTACCTGAGCATTTAGCGTCTTCAGATTTTTCTTCTGAGCAAAAACTTAAATGGTTGCTGGAATCCAACCAAAATTCTCTATGGATGTGAGTAAATACAAATTTAGAAGCTACATAAGGAACCGGATCTCTTTTATTCACACATCTAACCTTGTTTTTCACGTTTTGATTGGTGACATTTACGAATTCTTTATTCCCTGATCTTGGCTGCCCGTAAGTGTACAACTCCAGCTTTTCCATTCCAAATTCAACCCAGATTTAGCAATTAGAAAAGCAATAGTAGCAGTACCGCCTCCCAAACTATGGCCTATGAATATCGCTTTACTTTCTGGATTTTGGCGAATCATGAGCTTTAGAATTGTATGATATTTCGCTTTCAATCCACGGACAACATCGTAGAATCCAGCATGAACAAATACGCCCTTGAGGCCAGGATAAAGAATAGGATATAAAGGAGAGGAAAAATCAGATAAAGTATTTTCAATATTGTCAGTACCTCTAAAGGAGACTACTATAGTATCCTCGTGCTTTTTTATAAACATTAAATCTTTTCTGTCTTCAATTATTAATGCTTCTTGATCGGTGTCGATATCGTCCAAAACTTTCCATTGTTCTAATTTCTTATTACAATAAGCTGCCCCAGCAAATCTAGTATAGAAGTCTGATTTTTATTGTAATGCAACTTCTTCAGTCTTATTCAGGTCCATTGTAAAGCTGTGGTTAACCAACGGATCGTTCGTATTGTTCAATTTTTTGGCTGTATGATTTGATGTCCGACTTTTCGTTAGAGCTAATAGGACGGAGGTCAATTCAATTCCGCCTTTTGTATGAGTTATTTTTTGTCTTAGCCTCTTATCAGCCATAAAGAAATCTTTGAATTTAGGCCAAGTTTTTATTTTGATCAAAACAGAGATGTAACTTTAACAAAAAGGTTGTAACTACTTTATCACAGCATTAACTTATTTGAAGTAAAAATTGGAGGCAACTATCAGGCCAGTCCTTAAATGTGGTTATAAACAATACTTTATTTAAAAAGTATATTATTCTATATTATCTAAGAACATAAAATAATCCATATAAACCCAATTAAATTTGTTCGAAAAATAGCCTGGAACAACATCAATATGAGAACAATCAGCAATTTCAACAACATTCCAAATTCCTTTATTTACCTTGGAACTATTTAAATGGGAACAGTAACCAGAGGAGCATATATTCGGATGATGTTGGGACTGGAGTGGTACAATTCCATCGGTCATGTTCCATTTTGTTAATTCGAACCTATCAAAAAATTCCCATTCTTCTTTCTTGTCTATTTGAAGTTTACACTCGACAATCTTTCGATGCAAAAACAAGAAAAAAGTCCTCCAAGTGCCATCATTGGAGTCGATTTTTATATAAGCAGCATAACTTCTATAATAAATATGCTGATTGTTTGATATTATATTGTTGGCTATATGTCTATCAAATGATATATCTTTTGATGCGTTGTCCATCCCATTATCTATTCTTTCGCCTCTTAGGAGCTTGGGCAGAATATACTTCATCTTTCCAAAAAGGTTCTTTTGGTGAAAGAAATGGTCCACGTGAAAATCAAACAGCCTTTCGCGAACCGACTTTGGCATCAGCAAAGTCCAAAGGTAGCATGATAAATAGAGGATAGTGCCAAAAGAAAAGAATGGCAGATGCGAGGAACATTTCTGATAGCCCATGACATAAACAATAGGCGAGCCCTTCAAAGGAGAAGAGATAGTAGTAATCGACTTGATCCATCGAGCATTGGTACATATCCTTTTTCCTTCTGAATTGTAGAATACTTGAAGATCCAGTAACCTCTGTAATAACAATACACAATTCCCACCAAAGCTATGCGTAATGAAATTGACTGGATTCTCTTGAGACCAATTCGTATACTGGCCTTCATACCTTTTATCAAATTGAATATGGCCATGGGTTTTGCTGTGTTCTTTTCCGTAATCTACTCTCCCGCCTTTTAGTTGATAAAACAGATCGATTGCTCTATCATAAGCCGAACTTACTCCTCCACTTTCCAATTTGATTATTTCTCTTCTAGTTTTCTGCTTCTCATTCTCCTTTTCCAATTTCTTCCATATGTTCAATACTTTTGTACTCATAAAGCCATCTACGGTACATATTGGTGCTAAAAGGTCGGATTCTATATCACTGGAGTATCCTACATCTCTATCTATCATTATTGATCTAAAAGTTTTCTAAGCCGCTTTCTTATTTTTAATGTTTTGTGGCGATATTTGAATCGATTACATCTTTAATTTCCGAAATATGGCACTTTAAGTCCCCAATAATTAAATTCATTAAAAATTTGGTTGAATTAAGTAAAAAGGGAATAAAGTGCCATATTTAACCTTTTAAAATATAACCTGAAACTTTAAACTTGTTATTAAACAAAATATATTGCTAATAAATGAGCTCTGATTCTCTGTTTTTTCACGTGATAATTGGGTGTGTAAATAACATTTTCATCGATCTATATTTTTGTCGGATGAGAGGACATTTGAATGCAACATAGACTGTAAATAAAACTTTTTAAGAAAGGTTTAATACCTAAAATGTTTGAACTTATAAGCATGTGGACTTTAATGCAGCCAATTTAAGTCCAACCCCAGCCTTATGGTGGAAGTCAGATGATTACAACCAAATCGAAACATTTTGTTTTTTCAGTCTCTGCTTTAGTCTGACACACTTTTTTATTATTTACTCATAGACATGGAAATTGTATAAAATGACATAATTGGACATACCAGGTGTGTGGTTGCACACAACTGTTTCATCTCCACACCCGATTGCTCTACTTATATTTTATTAGTAATACCAAGATACATAAGCCTTTTATAAAAGAACTATGTGAAATATCAAAATGTTTTTGTAAACATTTGCTTATGTTTAGCCCGAAGAAGGCATTAAATAAGGAAGTTATCAATTAACACATGATTTGTATCTCCCTTAATTTCCCAGGTTTTTGGATCTATGGATACTGGGAGATACATTAATCAAATAAGAAATAAAACATTTCGGGTAAATTATCTGCAACCTGTTTATATAGATCACTGAACTTAGATTACATTTTATGAATCAAAGTTTAGAATATGGCACAATATTTTCTTACATAATTCAATTCTAATTGGTCGAGAAATTTTAGTTTCTTGAATTATAAAATAGTAAATAAAGTTACTATCCATAAAATAACTCTTAGCTATATTTCTTGCAATTTTAGTTGCTTCCTCATCCTATTTTCACTATGATTCACTAATATGAATGAATTATAACCGAGGCTTCAAAAATATTATGCCATATAATTATTATATATGGGAGTTTATTTTCGTTCAGAGTAGTCCCCAATAATTAAATTCATTAAAAATTTGGTTGAATTAAGTAAAAAGGGAATAAAGTGCCATGTATGGTTAGTTAACTTTAGTATAGTTATGGAAATAGTGAGGTTTCTAAATTAAAATATTGCGGATCCTAAAGTTCTACAAATTCGTAAACAAGTGATCATCGATAAACTTGAAAATCAAAAGTTTAAAAACGCACCAAAAAACAAAAGATGTCGCTATTGCATTGAAAATAACCGTTAGAAGTTTAAAGTTTCCTTATTAAGATTTTAATTTAGGGTGTACATTCTAAATAAAAATTCTGCTCAGGAAATTTTTGAATTGAATGCAGAACCAATTTAAAAGAGCCCCATTATATACATTCGACGCACCTACAGAAAATAAGCCTAAGGTGAAGGTTTCTAGTAACAACATTATCAGAAAAAGAACCTCAACTTCACTCAATTCTTCTCAATGTTCCACGCCAACTAAAGTCAAAATGACCAACATGTCCAATATAATTAAAGTCAAGAGCGCTCCAGTAAGAAAAGAAGAACAACCAAAGAGAATCTCTTCATCTTACAAGAGTCCAAATAAAGTTACTAGTGTAAATACTTTATCTCCTATCCCATCTGGTCAAGATATTTGTTCAACTGTTTCCAATGGCTCTAATTCTTCTCAAAATTACTCTCGTTCTGGTAAAACTACACCAGATTTAACAAGCTCAAAGACATTAAGTAGAAAATCCAGCATGAGTGATAACGAATACTTGACTCCCCAGATAATTGATGCTCGAATTAATAGGAAGATTTTAGATTTGGAAATTTCCAATAGTTCCTTATTAGGCTTAAATAATTCTTTGGAAAAGAAACTCAAGCTGCAAAATAAGAAATTGGAAACCCTAACAAAGTCATTAAAATCGTACCATCGATCCCCTTAAATTTTATAGTCTGGATTTCCCTTTTAAAAAAGATTTTCCTCCAGAAGATATTTGTAGCGAAGACAATATTTTACAAGATAACACAGAATTAGATAGTTATTTTAAAAGATTGAATGGAAAGATCAACCTACTTATTTGTGAAGGAACTGAAGCAATTGAATTAAGTACTTCAGAAAAAAGAAACAAAGTAATTTCAACAAATTTGGAAGGTAATCCCACATATTAAAATGATTTTAGATTATAGTTCAGATGAGTTTTAATACTTTAATAATAAAAATTTTGTTATGTTAATTTGCCTACTAAGGGATATTTACTTTTAAATAACTCGTACCATTCTTCTAATGCTTCTTTTTCTTCTGAATCCAATCCTTCCAAATCATCAATAGGATCATCTAAGGAATTTAATACATCTGGACTAAATGAATTCAGGGCCAAACCTCTGGAAGCGTCTCTGCCAGCGAAAATACTGTATGGTCCATCTAAAAATTAAAGAATGAGATACTAGGGCCATAAAAGTTAAAACCTTGTGAAACATCAAACACATCATTCTTAACGGCAATCAATATTCTTCTATTCGAGCCGTCAAATTTAGATAATTCTTTTTTATTATATTCTTTAAATTCCAAATCTTCTAAAATGTATTCTTTCATTAGCTCCGCTTGTGACTTTTCTTTCTTGATAAATACGAGATAGCTTAATACAGCCAAGATAATCAGCAATATTACATTGGTTGGGCTTTTTAAGTCCTCTAATACTCGGTCCACCAAATTCATTTCTAATTATTCTTAATTCGTCATCTGAAAAGTTTAGATAAAAATAGGAAAAGTATGTAAAACTAGGGTTAAGAGATTGATACAGATTTTGATCTTAAAGTTTCATTAAAAGAGGTGTATTTTCAAAATATTTTGTATGCGCCACTACACCCTTCTATATAAAAAGACCCAAGAATGAAAAAATCAGCAAAAATGAAACTCAACATAATAATACTTTTACAAACAATAGAATCACAGAACAAGACCTTGAATATAGATGACAATTATATATGTATTCAAATATGTACTAATTTGCAGAAGACAAACCCGGGGATAATAGATAATGGCCCAAGTTGCAAGAATGAATGCACTAAAATGATTGACGAAAAGAGGGAATTCCAAAAGAATCAAAGCAAAAATAAGACTCTTTCTTCTAGCTCAAAATCTATTAAATCATCCAGTTTAACTCAATCTAAAGTGGATTTTTCATATAAACAGAGTGCAACAGTAGGTTCTTCATCGGGAAATAAAGAGAAATTTGATTTCCTTGTATTTTTGTTTCTTTAATTTGATTATAAATAAAATAGTTGGTTATTGTAAAATCTCCATTTGATGCCAAGTGGTCATTAGAATATGGGACAAAATTTTTGAAGCCTCGGTTATAATTCTAGAATATTAGTGATCATAGTGAAAATAGGGTGAGGAAGCAACTAAAATGGCAAGAATTATAACTAACAGATATTTTATGGATAGTAAATACTTAAATTTATTTACTATTTTATTCATTCAAGAAACTAAAATTCCTCGATCAATTAGAATATAATTATGTTTCAAAAATTTTGTCCCATATAGCCGAATTAATTAAATAACTAGCCATCAACATAAGACTAAAATAGGTATAAATAAATCAAATACAACTATTATTAATGAAATGAAAATCATTAGCTCATTTTTCTTTACTTCTTCGATTTCCATGATCTGCTGAGGCAAGAATTTTCAATTCACTGTTTGTGATACTTGGGGTTTTATCTTTCAAATAAAAAGTATCAAAGCCAAAACTTTAGAAATACAGAGAAATGGAGATATAACTTTTAATATGGACGGATCTATTCGAACTAAAATAAATCACTCTACAATAAATATGGCATTTTATTCAGAGTACTCACTTTTTCATTCTTTGCTTAATTCAACCAAATTTTTAATGAATATGGGAGTTTATTTTCGTTTAGAGTAGTCCATTTATTAAATAATTGGTTGATTTAGATTCATTAAAAATTTGGTTGAATTAAGAAGAAAATCAAAAAGGGACTACTCTGAACGAAAATAAAGTGCCATATGATCGCAAGTCGGGGCAAAGAAAGGATGTATTCTTATGATTTCTGCTCTTTTATTAATGAAAATTTAAGCCTCAAATGTCCTTTGGATTCTGGGCCTTTTTCTTTTAATAAAATAGTCTCTGTTCCTCCATCATTTGGGCCTGGGAGGTATTTCGTAAAATTGAGAGCCAAAACAGAGAATGGATCACCTATGTTTCATATCGAATTTTATCTCATTGTTTTACTCTGATATTTTTAATAAACACTTTATTAAGTTAATGTAGTATTTATTTTATAAAATAATAGAATTTGTAAAAAAATTAAACAGCCATATTTGATACCAAGTAATCATTAGAAGTACAATAGATAAATTAACATTATAATTAGCCATCAATATGTTCTAATAATAGTTATATAAATATAAAAGTGTTTATGTTGCTATCCAAATGAAAATATGCAGCTTTTTCCTTTTAAATTCTTCGCTTTCTAACATTTGTCGAGACAAGAACAACCAATTTACAATTTGTGATACTTTTGAAAACATCTTCCAAATAAAAAATGACAAAGCTAATACTTTAGAAGTAAGAAAGAATGAAACTATAACCTTTAGTATAGAAGGATACAACAAAAGAGAGTTAATTAAATCCACCTTACATATAGTGATAATAAACCATGATAAACCTATAATGTACTCTTACGATTTTTGCTCATTTGTTGGTACTTATTTGGGCATTGGTTGTCCGTGGAAGTTAAGTTCATTTTCTTTTAATAGAACTTTCTCAATTCCTCCAGAGCTTGACCAAGGAAAGTATTATGTGATGGTGGAAGGGAATACAGAAAAGGAATTGCCGATTTTTCATATCGAGTTCAATCTCTTCATCAAAGGAGGATTTTTAATAAACATTCTACACTCTGTTGAAAATTTATAACAAATTGTGTTTTTGTGGATATCTCAAAATACTTAATGAATCAATATATAAAACTTAATACTTGTTTAATGAATCGTCTTTATGGAGTAATATTAAACAGCCCAAGCCTGATTGTTATTTACCTTAAAATAGGTAAAGTTAACCTGATTACTCCTTTTTTCTTTTACTCTATTTAATAGAGCTCATTTCTATTAAATATTACTCTCTTTCATTCTTATTTATGATATTTAAATGACATTAATAACATAATATAGCAAAAACATATAAAATATCAATGTTTAGTAGAATAAAAGTGTGAGAATGTAACAAAAAACATGCATTTGTTAAAGACCCATGTAAAAGAAAGTTATTTCTAATAAACTCCAAAATATTTATAACATCTCTTATAAAAAAGTATAAAATAAATGTTTTGGTGGCACTGTGTATACAACTATTTGTAACTTATTGACAACAGCCAATAACATGATGTATGAGGTCATTAAAAAATTACTTCCTATAGACTCAGTGGATATAATGAATGAGTATTTATTCTGGGTTTAGCATCTCATAATGGCAGTAGAGTCGAAATTTCTTTCAGGCAATGGGTCATGAAATTCCTAAACTTATTACTTACCTGACATACGAAAAAAAAACATATATTTATTAGGAAATATATTTGCACTTATTTTATCCTTCGTTTATTTTGTAAATCAATTTTTTTATAAAATTAAGCTCTTTTAATGTTTTGGGAATTTGCTTGTGTTCAGAAAACTATCAACTGGGATATGCCCGAACCCGACCTGAGAGCTTTATCGGGGTTCGGGTTTCAGGTCGAGTTCTTTCGGGTTTAGGTATAATAAAATCTATTTAGATGCGATCATTTTTAAATAAAAATTCAAATAATAAAAATGGGTTTAATTAATTTCACTTAGAAGTCTGCTTCATCGGAGCTAAAAGGTAAGTCACCCATGATCTTTTCTTTTGATTCATTAAATAAATTTTCATATTCACTATTATGAAAATCCAAATGTATGCCTTCAGATTCAAAAGAAAAATAATCATGATCGCTTACTGGAATATCTGCTTCTAAATCGATAATATTAGGCACCTGATTAACTTTAATAATATCAAGCTCCTGATTAATTTCAATAATATTAGGCCTAGCCGAATTGACCAAAAATACACTATCTCTCACGGAAAGTCGGACACCCTATTGTTTGTAAATCATAGAGCCAATTTTGTTTTTAAATAAAAAGTTACAAAATAATTATATACACTTTGCGGTAGAGAAGTTGGTGGTGATTTAATCGATAATGGAAGTTCTAAATCAGAAAACAAAAATGTCAATCAATCGAACGAAAACAGGGATTCGAATGAAAAACACTGATTCTAATTTAAATAATTATAAAAATAATTATTTAACACACAGCGACGGAATAAACGTCAAAAACGACGAAAAGCCAACTAGTCAATTTATTGACGAACCGGCTATTTAGCTGGTCAATTTTGATATAAACAAGCTTCAATTAAAATACCAAATGCATTTTATTAATAACCAAACCGTACGTACTAAAAAGACCATCATCACTATTGATGGCATGCAAATGGAGGTGTACCTCGTTTGTAAATCAATACCCGAAAATAAGGACAGCACCCGTGATAACGTGGGACAAGCAATGCCGTGCGACGAACCTGTATTGGGCGCCGTACCCTCGGAGACGCTTGGAGAAGACAATGGACACAAGGTCGAGGAAAATTTGGACGATTTTCAGCATTGGATGTCATCAGAAGAATACTTTAATCTTGTTGGAAGAAAATTTCAGTCTTGCATGGAAGCATCCCTTGACAATCCACTATGGAATAGAAATAATAGTACAGACCATAGCGTGGTAGCAGGTCTGAAGGGGGGCACCTACAAGGACTCATATACCGAGATCGAGCTGGAGGCGCCAGTCAACTCAAGGCGTGTACAAGTACCGCACACTTTAACTGTCATGTTATTTATATTGATTTACTTATCCATATTTTATATTAAAATAATATAAAAACCAAAAGTTAAATTTATTGATCTGCCACGGAAATTCGGACAAATAATTTTATCTTCGTAAAGTTTACATATAATAATTTTCAAAAACAGAACATTAGATATAATAATGAAACATAATTAATGATTAGGATTTTGGGTAAATTTTGGCACTTAGGAACGAAGGATATTCCAATAGAGAGATTGAAGGTTTGACGTGTATACCCAAGTTCACAATATGCGATTCTATTAAGAATATGGAGAAAGGGATTCAATTCAGAGGAAAAAGGGCTCTGGGGATAGATATGTTGTTGATAAAAATGACGTGAAATCTATAATGGCCATTCATGATGAAAATCCGAAATATAGTTCCTCAAAATGAACAAAATCTTTGAAGAAAAAGAAATAGAACAGTCTCAGATAACACAATTAGAAAATCTTTAAATAATCTTAACATATATGCTTATCCTCCTGAAAGAAGACCTTTGTTTCTGTTGGAAAGTTCTTTATTGGCAACTTCAGCCATTCCTTATTCAGTTTCTAGCACTTCTTATTTCAGCATGAAACTTCCTCATGAAAATTTTTCAAGTAGATCAAAACAAACCAAGTTCAACCAAATATTAGGGCGTTCCGCGCAAAGAGACACTCGAACTTTGTTTAATTACGCCTTTAATAATATACTAATAATATCAAGGCTTTTAAATTAATTTATATAGACTACAAGATTTATTTATTATTATTATATTTTGAATATTATAATGAATAGCTTGCAAAAATTAAAAGATTCAATTTTAGATAAAGAACAGCGGATTTTCATCAAATTTGGCGTAATCCTGGGACACAGTTCTTGGATAATTCATAAAGAATTAGTTGAATCAGTTGAAAATAGTGCCTATAAACTAAATACAGTCAAACATTTAGTTACTAAGCTTAAGAGAGGCTAAAATGTGGTCGAAGATAGCCAAAGAGGCGATACAAGTGATGCCTCGAAAAAAGAAAATGTAATAGATGAAATTAAAAAATTGTTGGCCCAAACTAGAATATGCTCTTACCTCGAACTTTCCATGCGGGAAAATTGTAGTAAAACAACAGTATTTCGATCTTTAACAGAAGATTTACAAATGAAAAAATTATTAAGTAAATGAATACCTCATTTTCTCGCGGATGAACAAAGAGAACATAGAGTGTTAGCATATAAAAACAATATGCAACTCTTATAGAGACAAAATAAATTAATTAATCGAACTTTGGCAATAGATGAAACTTGGATGTCTTTATACATGCAACCCCAACATGACCAGATTCGATCTTGGAGAAATAAGAATGAAGACCCACCTGAATTTGCACTTCAATCTAAATATGAGAGAAAGAGAATGCTAATACTAGCAATGGATTTTCAAGGTGTTGCTTATTGGAAGCTCTGTGCCCCTAAAGAGACAGTAACTGCAGGTGTCTATAAAAACTTCCTAATCGAAGTATTATGCAAATGGTTACCTGGTAGGAAATTCAAGGTGCCTACAGTATTACATGATAATGCTAGACCATATAAATCAAATCTTATAAAGCAGTATTTTATTGATGAAAAATTCGGCTTTGGGATCATCCTCCCTATAGCCCTGATATCAGCCCACCTGAATTCAATTGTTTTGGATAATTAAAGAGGAAGCTAAAAGAGAATATTTAAGACGATTGGAATGAACTAGAAATTCAGCTAAAAAGTGCAATTCTGGAGCTTAATTCTAAAGGGTTAATGAATGGTATCCAAAAGCTACTCGAAAGATGGATAAATGTAATAGATGCAGAAAGTTTGTATCTATAAACATACTAATTTTTAACTTTTTTATTTATTAATAAATTTTTTATTTAAAATTTTTCGAGTCCCTGTTTGCTCGGAACGCCCTAATACAATAAAATCTATAATTTAGCAAATAAATGGAAGCAGATTATCCCAAATAATAAAATAAGTTTTAAAAAGAAATGGATAGGTTATTTTATTCTTCTATGGAATATTTAGTATTATATTACATTTAGAAATGATCTTGCTATATTTTATGCAACTGTTAACAAAAAATATGGTTCTTTATCTTCGTTCAGAGTAGTTCCCATTTTACTTATTAAATAATTGGTTGATCAAGAATAGAGGTGTTCATGGCTACGGCTATTTGTTGCTAGCTGCAACTAAATCGCTAAAAAGCTAGCCGTGAACACCTCTATTTGGAGTGTTCTTTAGGATGGAATCTACATAGAAGAGTGGAATTCGCTCTACTCTTCGGCGAGATACATAGGCGTTGAAGACTCTATACATGAATCCTTGAGTATAAACCGTTAATTTGGTGACACTGTATCCTGATGGCCTTAATTACCAATAAATTAGTTTCAATTACATTGTATATGGCACTTTATTTTCGTTCAGAGTATCCCTTTTTGATTCTCTTCTTAATTCAACCAAATTTTTAATGAATCTAGATTATTCTCACTCTCAATCAACCAATTATTTAATAAGTAAAATGGGGACTACTCTGAACGAAAATGAAGTGCCATATTTAGCTATTTATAAATACAAGAAGCTTTTTATTTTACAAAAGTAAAGATAAAGATGAAAAATTTCATTATAAAAGGATTAAACTATTTTGATTTATCATTTCTATAAACTTTTATTTTATTAACTAAACAAAGATACTAATTAAACATTTTATTGTGACTGAGAAATTAAAAGGAGATTTTTATCTTTCAATTTCAACTATTTAACAAAAACCCACAAAGAATTTTTAATGACTAGTACGCATTCTAGCTGTATTAAATTGAACAATAAAGATTCTACTTTGAGTACGTGTTAGCTTAGAAATGCCGTTGGGTAGATCTAACATTTAATTCGTTTAAATTAGGTTGATCTGTTTTGCGTATCCTCCTAGTGGATTTTTATTGTTCCATTTATTACCAAAATATGAATGTTTAATCATTCCAAAGTACTTTATCTTTATGATTGAACTCAATAATTTTCACCATGTCAAATAATTATATCAAGAAGTCATAATAATCGATAAAAACAGTCATTTAAATCATTAAATATTCGAATATATTTATGAAAAACGTATTGAAGTCGATACTAATAGGACCGAACGAGTAAAAACATCTTTTTTCATTCGAAATCTGCTTGTTTTCGCTCAAAGTAAAACAATGAGTGCCGAAAAACTGCGTGCTTAGCCAGCTCTCATTGAATTTGAACATTTTTATTATATTATTTTAAAAACTTTTCCAATGATAAACGATCAACCGTAGAAGTGTTCACGGCTGCGGCTAGTTGAAGTAAAATTGCTAAAAAGCTATCCGTGAATAAACACGTGTTAGCTGTGGCTAGCTGTAGCCGTGAATACCTCTAATAAAGAGTGAGAATAATCTAGATTCGTTAAAAATTTGGTTGAATTAAGCAAAGAATCAAAAAGTGACTACTCTGAATAAAGTGCCATATAAATTTTGAGCCCTAAATGCATGAAAATTGTTGAGTTTTTTAAAAAATGCATAAAGAATCTAGACTTTCCATGAGATTACTTATAGGGTTAAAAATAACTCCAGAAAAGAAATATTTGGCTTGTATTTTTTAATATGTTTATTAAATTGATTAATTTCATTATACCTTTTGTTTTATCAATTGTTTTTATTAACCCTATAAGAAATTTTATGCAAATTCTAGAGTCTTTATGCATTTTTAAAAAACCCCTAAATAATTTCCATGCATTTAGGGCTCAAAATTTTTTTATTTTTTATTACAGTTGCATGAAATATGGCAAGATTATTTCAAAATGTAATATAATGCTAAATATTCTACAGAAGAATAAAATACCCTATCCATTTCTTTTTAAAACTTATTTTATTATTTGGGATAATCCGCTTCCACTTATTTGCTAAATTCTAGATTTTATTGTATAAAGACACCAGAAAATGAATTATTTTTCAAAAAGTTAATTTCCATATCATTTGCTCCTGACTTTTATAGAAGTCAGGGGTAACAAACCTCGTTATTTCAAAAACGTCGACTTTTTTTCGACTTGTATAGAAGTTATTTAAAAAACATCGATTTTATTTTCGACTTGTATAGAAGTTGTGACTTCTTAAAAGGTTAAAAAATGTAATTCTTGAAATTTGGATTAAAATTTCTTAAAAAATAATATATAAAAGATGTATTTAGTTATTTAACTCAAATAAATATTAATTTTTTTGTTAAACTCCTTTTTGCTCGAGGCGTCAAGGTTTGCATTTTATGTAGTCTAAAAATAGTGGATATTTCAGTGATGGGGATGAAATTTCATGATTTTTATTAAAAAATTTCAGTGAAATTTTATCAAAATCTTAATAACTTTTTAAAAAGATATTATATCGATCTGTAATCTTTATTTATGATACAAACACACCATCTAAACCTATTTTTGTCAAAAAATATTAATTATTTTTTTCATACTATGATGTTTTGTAATTTACTGCAAAAATTGGTTGAGTTTAATTTCAACTCATTGAGTAGAAAATTTTCCAAATCAATGGCAGGAGGAAAAAAGCCAATAAGCGTTGAATGGAATCATTTTAATAAAGTCGTAGATAATGGTGAGATAAGACCCAAATGTATCCACTGTAGTCACTTAAGAGCACCTTTGATTACAAGATTGAAAAAGCACATTTCAACTTTTGAAGGTTTGGCTGATAAAAGTAAATAAATAATTTAACAATTAGGGAACAAGAAAAACAATAATAGATTGAATATGACTGATTCAACAAATTCTACTGTAGATTTAACATCAAATGCTGATTCAATCAAAGAATTTAATGATCAAGATTTAGAATCAATATATGAAGTATAAAGTCTTCCGACTTCAATCAATAATGAACAAAGTTTGATAACTAAGTATTTAGATTTTAACAATGAAAGAAATCAACCTCATCTTGAGCACCTTCAATGCAAATTGATGTTCAATTCTGGTATAGTACTTTCGGTCACATTTCCTTCAATGATAATTGAATAGAACTTCTAAAGAATCTAATTCCAATGATGTTAGAAGCCCTGGGCATTGGAGGAGGATTGTGAAATGAATGTGTCATCTGAATTTGACGGCTACGATTCGGCTCATGAGCTGTTCATTGACGATTTAATTCCTGGACTTTGAACCTAAATATAAAGAAAATGAGCTTCTTTTTTAATAAAACTATTTATCCCAAAATTTTATGCATGATTAGAGCTTTTTATATGCCAAATTATAAGTCTTTATCTCTCGAAAAATTTCAATTCGGTCCGCGCCGCTGGTCCACTTGAATTTTGATCGATATTGTTGACTTTCTAACGCAAACTGAAGGATACATATTTTTTTTCATGAATCGACAAATGTATCAAAAGATGCATGACGATCTGAATACACCCGATTATATTAAAGTTCACTAGAATTCACCCTATTTTTACTGAGCAATCGATTAAATTACACAAATTTCATTGAATGAAAAAACATTGATTTTTCCCATCACTGGTTCAGAGTAGTCCCCATTTTACTTATTAAATAATTGGTTGAACAAGAGTGAGAATAATCTAGATTCATTAAAACTTTGGTTGAATTAAGCAAAGAATAAAAAAGGGACTACTCTGAATAAAGTACCATATTCCGCTTTTTTACAAGGATAAAAAAAGGCAAATTAGCTAATAAAAATAATGTATTTCAAAACTCTTTCAATAATAAGTATCGTATCAGCACATAATGAAGCTACAGTAACAACAAACAATTTGACAGAACAAAATCAAACTACGATAAAGTTGTTCAAGGAAATCGAAAAAGAATTTTATCAGAAACGTTGGAACCAAAGACATCATCAAAAAAGCGAAATACTATGGATTATATGCCGGCGCAGCATATTGGGATCAAGGCAATATCACTAATTGGACATGTCCAAACTATTGTAAGGAAAGAACAATGACAAAATCACAGTGATCAATGACAAGAATGAATTCTATCAAATGTTTATCAAACTTGATGATTTGACTAAAGAAATCGTCCTCGCTTTTAGAGGAAGCAATAAGAAAGAAAACTTGTTAGCTGGAAAAAAGACTAAATTGGTCAGCCTACCTATAACCAATCTGAACCCAACCATCAAAGTCCATGAAGGGAATGCTATTGGTATTGGCAAAATCATACCAAAGATCATTCAAAGTCTGCGTTATTACAGTAACAAATATCCGAAATACAACATTGTATTAACAGGACATAGTTTAGGTGGTTCTTTAGCTTCTATGACTTTGATTTATTTGCGCGAAATTGTTCAGATAAAAAGCTCCCGAATGACTTTGATCTCATACGGCTCATCCAAACTGGGCAATAAGAAATCAGCCAATTACATTAGCAACAACTGCAACGCATACAGATATGTGAATAAAGATGACGTCTTTGCAGGTAGCATCAAAAACCCACTTTATATTCATTATAATAAGTTGATTTGGACTGATTATAATAATATCACTAAAGTTTGTAAAGGCTATAATGCTTGTGAAGGTGGCAAATCTATTACCTTGAAAGATCATTCAGTTGTTTTTAGTTATAAAGTTAATGTTCATCCTAAGAAAGATTTGGGGATTAAGTTGGCTAGGAAAGGTACATTTTAATAAATCGATTCATACTGAAAATATTATTTATAAAATTCTAGTCATGGTCGTTAGAGTGGATGAAAAGTTTCGCGAGTCGTCTTGGGATTTTTGGCTGATGTTTTTGGATGTTTCAATCAATTACGCCGTTTCACGCAAAGAGGTAAAGGAAAAAATTTATTGTGAACTTTAAAAAGATGAAACTTTGTAGTTTAGATATGTGAACCTTCTAATTTTATTACATCTCTCCATCTTTCAGCTAGCTGCTGAATACCATTCATATGACCCTTTATATTAAGTTCCTGGATAATACTCTCTAGTTGTAATTCCAACTCTTCCCAATTGTCATAATCATTTTCTCTTAACTTCCTCTTTAATTAACTAAAACAATTAAAATCAGGTGGATTGTATCTGGACTATATGGAGGATGATACCAAGTGCAGATTTTGTTGTCATCAAAAAAATCCATTAAAAGCTTTGATTTATGAGGACTTGCATTATCCTGTAAAACTATAGGATACTTGACCTTCATACCAGGTATCCATTTTAGTAAAACTTCATTAATAAAGCCTATCTAGACTTCTGAAGTTACCGTCTCTTTAGGTGCACAAAGCTTCCAATATGCAACACCATTATAATCCATTGCTACTATAAGCATTCTTTTTCTCTGATAGTTTGATTGTGCTACAATTTGTGGTGGGATTTCGTCCTTAGTTCTCCAAAATCGAGATGGTCACGCTGAAGTCGCATATATAAAGTAAACCAATGTTCTGTTTTTAGGGTTTTTTGTTTTTATAACTGCTCCAAATTATATCTAAATGCTAATACTCTATGTTCTCTTTGTTCCTGTGTGAGAATATGAGGAAGCCATTTGCTTAATAAGTTCTTCATTTGTAAATCTTCTGTTAAATACCAATAAACAGTAGATTTGCTACAATTTACTAACATCGAAAGTTCGAGGCACGACCAGGCTCTACTTTGAGTAAGATATTCTTTAATTTTCTCAATTCTATTTTCTTTTATTAAATGGTTACTTGTATCGCCTCCTCTAGTGTCTTCAACGCAATTTTGGCCCTTATTAAACTTAGAAACCATATTTTTACTGTATTATATTTATAGGCCTTTTCTCCTATCGTTTTAACCAATTCTTTGTGTAATATTCCCGAACTGTAGCCTAGAATTACTCCAAAATTGATAAATACACGTTGTTCTTTATCGGTTATTGAATTTTTGAAAGTTATCCATTATAGCAATTTAAACAAATATGCTTTAAAAATAAAGCTTAATTTATAGAAAATATTATATATAAATCTTGGCACTAGATATTAATTTGCATATTTATTATTAATTAGAAGTCGCTTACCTTTTTGCGTAAAACGGCGAAATATATTACTAAAATCGAGAATTAGTGTGTGTATGTATGTGTGTATGTGACCCTCAATAACACTAAGAGGATTAAAGATAATAACATAAAAATTATACCAAAAGATAGAGAATTTCCTAGAGAGTGTCTTAGGCTATATCTAATTACTAAAATTGAGAATTGTTTATGTATGTTCCTCAATCACATAAGAGGATTAAAGATAATAAGATAAAAATTACATCAAAAGATAGAGAATTTTTTTGAGAATGTCATAGGTTATATTAGATTTAAAAACTTTTCTTCTAGAGTAAATGGGGTTTTAGTAAATTTGATCACGTGTCATTTTTATTCTTAATTTATTTCAACCAAAACATTTATAAACTTTGAAATACAAAGAAAAAATTTGTCATAAACAAAAACATTTAATCTTAATTTATGAAAAAAGGATTCAAGTATCTTAAAAAAGAATTTAATATTGTTAGAGACAATTAGAAGAAGATATCAATAAGTTTTTTAATTTTTATATATATTTGGTAAATCTTTAAATTATCAATCTTAAACAATTAGATTATAATAAAAGACAAGGACAAACTCTTAATAATGTTGGTATATTTCTTCCTAAGCCTGTTTTCTCACATGGTCAGCTTTATGTTGCCTTTTCTAGGACTGTTTCAAGAGATAAAGTAAAGGTAGAGATAATGAATACTCAAAATCAGGATACTCTTAAGGATGGAAGCTTTAAAGTATACACAAAAAATATAGTATATCATGAGATCTTGAATTAAATATTATTTTACATTCTTATTCAAAAAAATAACATTATTTTTACAAAAAATAGTTTGTATTAAACTATATAATAATAATCCAATTATAAAGATAGAATAATTTTATAGGAGTTTGAGATATTTATATTTTCAATATATAAGCTAAAAAAACTATTATAACTTAATTTATTATAAAAGATTGTCAATCATTAAATTTGTACGAAATAATTATTAAAATTATCCTATAATCTTATATTTTCTCCATAACGTATTTTTCACCCAGTTCGAAAGAACGGGCTTATAGACTTGTTTTAGCTTAAAAATAAGCTTATTATATTCTTTTATTTTACTTTTCATTTTTCGAAATTAATTGCAAGGTTAANTTTAGCTTAAAAATAAGCTTATTATATTCTTTTATTTTACTTTTCATTTTTCGAAATTAATTGCAAGGTTAAAACATTTTTTCGACAGGGGGTAAAAATGGCACTTTATTTTCGTTTAGAGTAGTCCCTTTTTGCTTAATTCAACCAAATTTTTAATGAATCTAGATTATTCTCACTCTTGTTCAACCAATTATTTAATAAGTAAAATGAGGACTACTCTGAACGAAAATAAAGTGCCAAATTAGTCCTTTTAACCTATTTATTATTATCTTGGTATAATGATGATCATTTATGGTATATTTTTTCAATCAGAAACTATAATAAAAGTCATTTGGTAAATTAAATCTAAGAGAAATATAAAACCAAATTGATTGATATGGATTATTTTCGGCTTTTATTAGTAATAAAATTATTATAAAAAACGAGTCAATATAAGTATAAATCAACACTTTATGAATCAATTTTGTAATAAATATAACATAGATCTTAAACATATTTAAATTATAAGATGTTTTCAAAACACCTTACTCTACTCAGCTACCAAAATTGCAGTTAGATGAGACTCCGGATATCGAGATTTTACTTTATATTGATTTAAAAACTTTTTTAGGATCATCCAAACTTTTCTTTTTATTAGGATAAAAGAATTTTCTTTATTGAAATAGGCTGATATCAAGAATAATTTATAGTACTCTAAAGCTTAATATAATTGGATACAAAGTTCAGATATAAATTGTTTAGATTCATCATACCGGTTAAAGTCAATAACACGAACCAAGTAAAAAGTTCATCTCAATTACTTGATACAAAATATTTTCATAAATAGTAAAAAAATTGTAATAATGGGTCAAGATCAATATTTATTCCAAAAAATCATAACCACTTTGATAACTAGGTCTCTTCCATTTGGTTGGATAATCACCTCTAGCATATTGAGAATAAGAACCTTTACTAAAATTTAATAATAAGAACAATTGTAGTGAATTCATTCTTTTAATTGGTGTGGTTTGAGATTCTTATAACTTTAAACCCAAGAGTAATAAAAAATGTTCCTGATCAAATAATATGGTTATAACTTGGCCTTTTAAAGAACTATCCTTGATCAACATTTTTATAAAATAATTCATTGTTTATATCAAGTTTTGGTAGCTGAGTAGAGAAAGGTGTTTTGAAAACATCTTATAATTTAAATATGTTTAAGATCTATGTTATATTTATTACAAAATTGATTCANGAAAACATCTTATAATTTAAATATGTTTAAGATCTATGTTATATTTATTACAAAATTGATTCATAAAGTGTTGATTTATACTTATATTGACTCGTTTTTTATAATAATTTTATTACTAATAAAAGCCGAAAATAATCCATATCAATCAATTTGGTTTTATATTTCTCTTAGATTTAATTTACCAAATGACTTTTATTATAGTTTCTGATTGAAAAAATATACCATAAATGATCATCATTATACCAAGATAATAATAAATAGGTTAAAAGGACTAATTTGGCACTTTATTTTCGTTCAGAGTAGTCCTCATTTTACTTATTAAATAATTGGTTGAACAAGAGTGAGAATAA